>JAFLJL010000981.1:71956-78268 GCA_018398815.1 Conus ventricosus
GCGACTTGCCTCGTGTCCTCCTGATACATGACAGTATCATGACGAAGGTTGATGCACGGAGACTTGGCTGGTCATACGGTCTGCAGGTGGCAAAGAGAAAAGCGTATCAGATTGAGCATTGCACACGCGCTCTGAAGGAGGCAAAAGTATCTCTGAATCCTGAACCCGAATGTGTAGTTCTGCATGTAGGAGTGAACGATTTGAAGGGGAAAGATCCGGAGAAATGCAGTATGGAAATGCAGAAATGCGTCAACGAGGCCAAAGGTCAGTTTCCCAAAGCCAAGATCGTAGTAAGTCAAGTGGCTCCTGTCAAAAATAAAACACTAGACATTAAGAAAGATCTGTTCAACGCAATGACAAGACAGAAACTACAGACAGAAAACGACATTACTTTCGTCTCCTTTAACGAGTTGAGGATGGAAGACAGAAGAGTCCTGACAGCTGACAACGTTCACACCCCACGACCAGAGGAGCGAGCACCATCGCAAGGACCTGGGCAAACACCTGCATGGAATGTTTTGGGAAAAGCCACGGAGGAGACCCGCAGCCTTTCGTTACAGTTGCCAAGGTTTTCTTCCTCCGCCTTTTCCACGTCCTTGGTTCTACTAAACTGGTCGTACTTTGACTCTCAGCTGTTTACAGTCAATCATCAAGATTTTCTGTTTTCATCTATAGTCATATCTAAGATGGTTAATGTCTAAATGATATAAATTATTGTGATATGTAAATGAAAGCACATAAAAAGCCAAACATTACATTTCTACAATGGAATTGTCGTTCTATAACAAAAAAATCTAGCGTACTTAAATCAATATCTAGTAACAAATAAGTTTCATGTTTTATTACTACAATCTTTAAATGTGAGCTGTGATAAATTACCAAATCTACCTGGATTTTACCACCCTCCGGTTTACGAACAATGTGGAGACAGAGTGAAAACAGCCATATATGTGCGTGAAGACCTGGACGTTTGTGTGAAAGAACTCCTCCAGTGTATAACATTTCCTCTGTGTCATGCTGTGCAGCTATGGTTAAGTTCACTTCATCCTTGATTCTTAATGTTGCTTCAATTTATCTTCCAAAAGGTCCTGATAATAAGAACACTGAATGGTTGAAAGGGTTCCAAGATCAAACGGATAAGTGGGTTATTGGGGGTGATTTTAATGCACATGCCCCTTTCTGGGATAAGAGTTGTTCCTATATTTCTAATAACCGTTTGTTAGATAACATAGCGGATTCTATTCTTTATATACTAAATAATGGAAATATAACTCGTATTCCAGATATATCTAACCATAATCCCTCAGCCATTGATTTAACTTTTGTATCTCCATCATTGGTAGTCAACACAGTGTGGGAAACGGGAGATGCTTCTTTAGGATCAGATCATATTCCAGTCATAATATCTCTAAATAACATAGCAGAAGAAGAAGAAAACACAGTAGATGTTATCCCAAAGTATAATTACAAGTGTGCAGATTGGTCACTCTTCAAAGACATCCTTAAAAACATAGATTTAGATTATTCTACTGAAGAAAATATAGACGATCAGTATGATAAATTCTGTAAATTTATCCTAACAGCAGCAGATAAATCGATCCCAAAAATAAAAAACACAAAATCTAAAAAACACAATGGAAATGTGTGGTGGAACAAGGAAGGGGCTCCTTCAACATCAATGGGCCTTATTTTTGTATTCGTCACGGTGTTACCTGTTCAATTTTCTTTCTTTCAAAAGTCATAACAAATTGCTTTGAAAAGCATAGATTTTAAATAGCGTTAATGAACTTAGCTAACAATTCTTTGAACATTTTAAAATGGAACTGCAGATCAATAGTGAAAGACTTACTTCAAATAGAAAATCACATCTATTCTAATAACTATTGCATTCTGGCCTTACAATCCTTAAATGTTGAACCTTTTAAGTTACCTAAATTTCGTGGTTTTTATTATCCACCTTTATATGACTGCAGTGTGTCAACTAAACGTGTTCAAACTGCAAATTTATGTCAGATCAGACTTGAATTACAGTCCTCTGAAGTTATTATTCAATCATTCAACTAATGTCATTGAAAACTTTTTTGTTACTTCAATATCGTTACAGGTGAACAAAGATTTTAGTATAAACATACTTTCTGTTTACTATCCAAATGGCCAAATGCTGACAACACCGATTGGATAAAACATCTTCCTAATGTAAATAAGAAATGAATAATTTTGGGTGATTTCAATGCGCATTCTCCATTCTGGGAACCTGATTGCTTTGTTATATCTTGCAATCAATTTGTAGAAAATATTGTTGATTCTAATTTAGTATTAATGAATGATGGCAGCATAACAAGAGTGCCTGATATATCAACGCATAGACCAACCTCCATCGATCTGACATTAATTTCTCCCTGATTTGGCCATCAATGCTACTTGGACAACAGAAGATGATTCATTAGGGAGTGATCATTTCCCTATTGTTGTGAAAATAAATGAGCAAATAGTTGATGAAGAAGCAGAAGCTGAAGATAAAATACCAAAGTTTTTATACAATAATGCAGACTGGAGTTTATATGAGTCAACCCTTCTATCTATAGATCGCAGCATTATTGAACACGAAGATATTGAAGTGTTTTATAACAACTTTAGAAAAGCTATTATATCTGCAGCCTAGAGATCAATGCCAAAGTGCAAATCTTCTACAGATAAAAAATATCGAGGAAATAGTTGGTGGAATGAAGAGTGCGCAGAAGCCGTATCTAATAAAAAGAAAACATACAAAACATGGCTCAAAGATAGAACTGATGAAAAGTTTATTGAAATGAAACGTGCAAAAAGCCACAGCAACAGGGTTGTCGCAAAAGCAAAACGTCTCTATTTCAATCATTTTTGTCATTCAGAAATATTTCATCAAAGGACATGCACAGAGTATGGAAAAAGGTAAAGGAGTTAAAAAAACAAGTATTATCTACCTTCATATCCTATTAAATTAGAAAATAAATACTCTTCCAACATCATCAGAGAAAGCTGAAGCATTTGTACAAGCTTTTTCAAAAAATAACTCATCAACTAGACTACATACAGATACCAAAAGTTACAGAGAACTAGAGGAGAAAAAGGATACTTATTGTGATCCCACACCGGATCCAAACCATTACTTAAATGCATCTATAACATTTGAAGAATTTAAAGAAGCACTAATTTCATTCTCCTCGAATAAGACAGCTGTTGGATTAGATGGAATTTCGTATCAATGTTATGCCACTTACCTTTGTGCTGGAAGCAATTACTTCACTCGTTTTACCAAAAATGTTGGTTAAATGGAACTCTTCCTACTTTCTGGAAGAGGATAGTGGTAATGCCAGTTCCAAAACAAGGTAAACCTAGGTCTGCAATTGATAGTTATCGACCAATAGCATTAACATCTCAAGTTGGAAAAATACTAGAAAAAATAGTTTGAAAAACGCATTTTACATTATTGCGAAAAGAATGACATAATTCCCAACAATCAAGCAGGTTTCAGAAAAGGTAGAAGTACAATCGATCACCTTGTAAAACTTGCAAGTCATGTTAAAAAACAATTTGCTCGTAGAAAAAATACTCTTGCTACTTTCTTTGACATTAAAAAAGCATACGATAGTGTCTGGCATTCTTGTTTACTTTATAAGTTGAAAAATATTGGGATTAATGGCTCAATGTATCAGTTCATAAAATCTTTCTTAGCTGAGAGATCAGTTTGTATAAGGGTTGGTAAATGTTACTCTTCGTTTAAAAATATTGACATTGGCATCCCTCAGGGCTCCATTATTGCACCTATTCTATTTACAATTCTCATTCACGATCTTCCTAAAATACTGTCTAAAAGTATGCATGTAGTGCAATATGCCGATGATATTGCAATGTGGATGAATACAAACATCAAAAAACAGACAAATAAGAGAACCATATTTATATATACAAAAATTATATCAAATTGAAATTGACAAACTGAATAAATATAATGAACGAAAATGGACTAGAACTATCAGGAGAAAAGACACAATTAATGTTATTCAACAATGGTAAAAATCCAAAAGTTTTGCCTCAACTTGTGTTAGAAAATAAAACTCTTCAATATTTTCAATAATGTTAAATTTTTAGGTGTTCATTTCACTCCTAAATTAAACTGGAGATTCCATATTGAATATCTTATAAACAATGCCAGACAAAGGCTATCTTTACTAAAAAATAATCTGTGCTCAATCTGGGGTCAAGATTCCCAAACTCTTGTACATCTTTCTATTAGTCTGGTTCGTTCAAAATTGACTTACGGACAGGAAGTATATTTTTCAGCTTCTCAAACATTACTTAAGCGGTTACAAAGTATAGACAGTAAAGCTATTAAAATAGCCCTTGGTGTTCCAGTACATTCTAATACTTTTAAAACATATAAAGAAGCTAATCTCTTGTCACTTGATGATCAACGCAAACTAGCAACAGCCAAGTATGTAACCAGAAGTCTTTCTGTATCAAATTCAGTAACAAATGAAATCTTTCTTGATTCCAAATCGGATTTTCCTAAAAGGGCACAGAATATTTCTTACCTGCAGCCCATTCGAAATTATACTGATGATTTATTTAAAAAATGTGACATCGATATTGCATCCATTTCAAAACCTCCAACTATGCCCACAGTTCCTCAATGGGAGCATATCTCTCCAAATTTTGATATAGATTATACTACTCTTAAAAAAGAAGACAATATTAATTTGATATCAGTAGAAGCAAAAGAACATCTTGAAAACACATATCCACATCATCTTAAAATCTACACGGATGGTTCAGTTTTAGAATCTTATACAGGAGCTGGATTTGTAATTCCCGATTTAAAAGCAAAGAAATCATTTTGTTTAGGAAAGAACTTTTCAGTTTTCACTGCTGAACTATATGCAATCCTTATGGCCTTATCTTGGATATCTGATCTTGATGTGACAATTTACAGCATTCTAATCTGTGTTGACTCAAAATCTGTTCTTCATAGCTTACGAAATTGGGATGCAAATGTAAGGAAAGACTTAATTTTTTATATAAAATTTATGATACATTCAGTCATGGCGAAAGGAACTTTTGTAGAGTTTTGCTGGATCCCATCTCATTGTGGTATCTATGGAAATGAAATAGCTGATAAATTAGCAAAAGAGGGTGCTCTTAGAAAAAATCCAGAAAGTAGATTAAAATTGGATAAACATGAAATCATTTCTCTATTAGAAAATTGTATGAACAATGAAAAACTTCCTGCAAAAACGAAAGTGTTATTATGTCAAAGATCATTGTCCAGTATAATTTATAAGATGCGTTTAAACTCGTGGAAAACCAAATTTTCTAAGGATGTAGATTGCGCTTGTGGTCTCCCATTATCTATTCAACATATTCTTTTAGAATGTCCAATTCTAACATCTTTATATAATATTCAAAGGATAGATATTGATTCCTTAGGGGCTTTACAAGAAATACTTTACAGCCCCAAAATGATTGATATAGCAAAGGCTACATCGAGTTCTGTTATCATTCATTTATTGTAATTGATTTATCAGTTTAAAATTATTGTTTGGTCGTTAATAGGCAAATTTTCATGCATTTGTGTCCGTGTGCGCGCGTGCGCACACACACACACACACGCACGCACACACACACACACACACACACACACACACACACACACACACACACACACACACACACACACACACACACACACACACACACACACACCGCGCACACGCACACGCGCACACACACACACACACACACACACACACACACACACACACACACACACACACACACACACACACACACACACACACACACACATACGGGCGCGCGCATGCATGCACGCACACGCACTCATATAAGCACTTACACACATACACTTTTTTTTTTAAGTCTAATATCACCATCGTTGTGAAGAGACTCTAAATTAAATAAATCCTAAAACACACACACACACACACACACACACACACACACAACACACACACACACACACACACACACATACACACACACACACACACACACACACACACACACACACACACACACACACACACACACAAATAATTAAAAGTATTAAGTTGCATCAGTTTGTCAAGAGCTTGATCATATTCCAACAGTTCCCTTGCAATTCCACTTACAATGTCCTGTCCTGTGTACTGAGACCTAGAACGGAAGGGTCGGTAAGCATTTAAGTACTTGCTATAGCTCCAAATTTGATAAAACGTGGAGAACATTGATCACTACCTAAAGAATGTAGATTGGATGAGTAAAAAGAATGATTCCTTT
>JAFLJL010000982.1:0-37500 GCA_018398815.1 Conus ventricosus
ACTCAAGTCGACCACGCGTTGGGCTAATGCGAAGTCGGACATCTGCTAAGTTGAAGCCACGGCACTCTCGTCTAAATTCTCTTACTTAGTCATTAATTAATTTATCCATCACCTTTAAATCATGCGCAGTGTGGTCTCAAAACTTAACAGTTATGTGTAGCGTATATGATTAGTCTGCACGCATTATTGTCCATTTCAAAACAGAACCATTCCCATTGGCTGCTTAGACCTTTTCTTGTCCATCTGCTGAGTCAGACTCATCAGTGAGACACGGCTGATTGTATGGATGCTCTCTTGGCATCAAGTGAAAATATACCATGGTCTATAATTCTGTAGAATTCACACCGCCAAGGGTTCAAAATATGAATCCAATAGCACCCCAAAGCAGCCATTGAAGGGTCGAAAGTTGAAATGAAAAGAAAGCGACGTAAATATATGTATTGCTGAAATACGGAAAATCATTATGTAAAGGGTATGATCAAATGTACGTCCAGTTTTTCCAGCCAGTGCTTGAGGATCAGTTGAAGGAGACAATAAAGCTAACACGGTGTCAACAATAAAGCTAACACGGTGTCAACAATAAAGCTAACACGGTGTCGACAATAAAGCTAACACAGTGTCAACAATCAGAGTGGTCAGCTCTACTGTTTACTAACCAAGGCATTGACAGTCACGTAAGTTCTGACAGGAGCTAAGAATGGTGCAGAACAGCCTTGACTTGGATCTCATACAATGCGCAGTCTGCCACTTGTTTGCCAACAATAATATGTTGAACAAATTTGTGGTGAGGGAATACCTGTGCGGACTGACGAATCCTCCGCCACTACAAGAATGACTTGGCAAAGACTTAAAGATGGAAGGGGTGGTGGGGGTGGTGGTGGGGGGGGGGATAATGAAATTAGGGCGTCAGGTTATAAATATGTAATCTTTCACAGGCATCACTGAAGCCCATCTTGAAAACGGAACTAAATATAGCCTAAATAAATGTTAGCGAACCGCCAAGAGAAACGTGGACAAACGAGTCGCAAGACAAAACACAACGCGTTTTGACCTCTTAGGTCTTCTTCAGGCAAGACACAAACAAATAATAAAACGAAAATGAATGAATTCAACGCCTGCCTACCTTGGACTGAAGAGTGAAGAGATCGAAGCTGAGTACCAAATTCATTCAGTTTCGTTGCATTATTTGTTTGTGTCTTGCCTGAAGAAGACCTAAGAGATCGAAACGCGTCGTGTTTTGTCTTGTGACTCGTTTGTGCACGTTTCTCTTGGCGGTTCGCCAACATTTATTTAAGATTTGTTTAGATTTCCGCCTGCAGTCGTCTCACTTTGCAACAAGATCTGCATATAGCCTGTTAAGATGCCTTTCATCCGCTGATTGGGACTCATCAGCGAGACATGGCTGATTGCATCATAGGCATCATATGGAGATATACTACAGTGTATAGTTCTGTGCTATTTTCACACCAAATTGCACAGTTACACAATTAACAACACACAGTAAATAGCTCCGTGGCTCCATTTGTGTTCTAATTAATTTTCGCCTCTGTCGTGAAACTTTCTCAGATTTGCAACTCCCTCCCCCCATCTCTCTCTCTCTCTCTCTCTCTCTCTCTCTCTCTCTCTCTCTCTCTCTCTGTCTCTGTCTCTGTCTCTGTCTCTCTCTCTTTCTCGTTCGCTCACTCACTCTCCTTCTCTTTCTCTCCCCCTCTCGCTCTCTCATTTGCTGAGCAGACACGTGTGACTCATGAAGCTATCTGCTGTACAATATTCTCTGAAATTAGACCATCAGGCGATGATTATCGGTCCAGAATGTCATTATTCTCAGCGAGCACTTTCACGCTTTCTTCACCACAATGGATACTTTTACAACTGATTCCCCATGACTGACTTTAGCATGACCTATTACTCTAGTCACCCTGATTGGATTTTCCAAGGACTTGTTTTGGCAAATACTACATCTGGCTTTCATCAGTATAATGACCGAGCCAAAAATTGAGTCTTTACCTCTCTGTCTCCCTGTTTCTGAACGCCTCTCTGTCTCTGGCTGTCTGTCCGTCTCTGTCTCAGTATGTCTGTCTCTGTCTGTCTGTCTGTCTGTCTGTCTGTCTCTCTCTCTCTCTCTCTCTCTCTCTCTCTCTCTCTCTCTCTCTCTCTCTTGTGTGTGTGTGTCTCACCCTGTCTATCTGTCTGTCTGTAACTGTATCAGTCTGTCTGTCTGTCTGTCTGTCTGTCTGTCTGTCTGTCTGCCTGTCTGCTTGTTTGCCTGTATTCCTGTCTGGCTGTCCGTCTGTCTGTCTGTCGGTCGGTCTATCTGTCTGTCTGTCTCTCTGTGTTTCTACGTGACTGCGTTACTGTCGGTCTATCTGTCAGTGTTTCTGTCTGTCTGTCTATTTGTCTGTCTGTCTGTCTCGGTCAGTCGGTCGGTCGGTCGGTCGGTCCGGTCTCTCTCTCTCTCTCTCCTCTCTCTCTCTCTCTCTCTCTCTCTCTCTCTCTCTCTCTCTCTCTCTCTCTCTCTGAGTCTCCCCCCTCTCTTTCCATAGCGTTTATATTTTCATCTCTTTCACACACACACACACACACACACACACACACAAGATGGCTGAAAGCGGAAGCTGCTCAACAGCTGATCGTCTGTGCAAATTACTGAATTACACCGGCTGTTCAGTCTGCACAGTTGTGATTCATAGGAGATTGGATGTGTGATAGTTTCCTTTAGTGTATGCTGTAAGCACTATCATCGATCGATCCTTGGATGTGTGATAAACTGTCAGAACATATTTCGATTTCAGTTTGAATCTTCCAGTAGCGGCAATAGCATAGGCGCCTTACATTTGACTACGTTTTTGTTTGACAGCGCTACGTTTTGGTAGGACGAATTATATTGACATTCAAGTGGCAAACTTTGCTTGCCTGTTGATGATGTGAATACAAACGATGACCCACCCCAGAGATCAGCAATACAACCGTGTGAAGTGAGTTGTTTTTACGAGTGTGTTAGTTAACCTGTGTATCCACGTGCAAATACCACAATGAATGACATGGCGCTGGACATACAACAGGCGCATGAAGCCGAGTTTGAAACAAACCTTAAACCAACTTTAGATAAGGATCAAAAGCGATTTTGGTGCAGTGAAAACGAATGAATCGTCTGGCGTAATGTGCTTCTCTACAGATACTGTGCTATTAATAACGACCCCACCAAGCTAGAAACTGCTGACTATGATGAGGAAGAGCACATCCTTCCTTCATCATTCCAGTGGTTAAGTGAAACAGGTGATTCTTTGGCAAAGACAGTCATACGTATCTACACCTACCACCCCAAGTCCAAGCGAATAACCCTAACTCTGTATTTTAAGTCCAGCCTGGAGGCTGGTACCTTCTTGTGCCAGGGCAAAGACTGTGTGAAGTGGGACACAAAGGAGTGTGAGGTCATCAGAAACCTCGTTCAGTCATACCTAGTCCATGGTGATGTGGTCTGTCTGACCAAGACTGTGCTGAGCGCTCCATTGACCTTTTTAAGTACCGTGTCGGACAGTGCTCTGTTAAAGTCCCCAACAATGACAGTCACCTCAGTCAAGGTTCCACACTCTGACAGAGTCTCATTCACTGGCTCCTATTCTGTACCTCAAATACACGTCACCCAAGAGAAAACCTTGTGCACTGAGGATTTTGTTCTCCTCCCTCCTACCCCCCAACTAACCATCAACCAATCCACTGCCAGCCATGTCGACCTGTCGCCCCATCCGGAAGTTGACCATCTAGTCACTCCTGACTTAGACAGTTCTGACACAGGCTCTGGACAGTTGACCCCAGAGTCACAGACATATCTGAAGCAGTCAGGGGCAGATCATCGGTCACCTTGTGCTAAGAAGGAGGATTCCCAAGTCCTTTCCACCCCTGTGCACTCTGTGAAGTTGAGCCGCCCACAAGTCCTGCGCAAACTTCGGAGACGCACCCTGTGTGTCACCCCCCCCCACCCCCGGCTAAACAGGAATCCAAAACAAACGGCATCACTGACATTCTATGCCAAGAGATTTCAGCAGCTTCAGGATACAGTGACTGATCTTCAGCAGTCTTTTGCTGACTTGAAAAGTTCAATACCTGTACAAATTGAGGACGCTAAGGTCTGTGCTAAAAATTACCTACGCTCACAAATGGCTTCAAAGTATGACTTACTTTATTCACAAATTGATTCTCTCAAGACAACAATTTTTGAGTTAGACAAATAAGTCAACACTCTCAAGAAAGAAAATCACTCACTGAAGACTCAAATGGGAAATATTTATTCTGAAATTAAAAAAACAAACAAAAGCCCACTGCCTTACGTGATGCTAGCATACTGTGTGAGATGGTGAATATCCAGAGCAGTGCGGCAACCACCCCCACCTGCAGCAGTTCAACAGCAACCACCCCCACCTGCAGCAGCTCAACAGCAACCACCCCACCTGCAGCAGCTCAACAGCAATCACCCCCACCTGCATTTATTTTGTTTTGCGGAATCCCGTTTATCTTCAGAAATAGCAGATGCAGATATGAGCATACCGGGATATGAAATAATTAGACTTGATCCGTGTAAACCTAAAAGTACATGCCTACTTTTGTACCTAGCGTCTTCATTAAACTGTAAATAACTAAACAGCTATTTTTCGCTTTTCGCTTGTGATTAATATAAATTATATTAGTCTTTTCTTTGTAATATTGTTTGATTTTGCTTAGACTGACTATAAGACTTGCTCAAGGCCTCGGTATCCTTCGGGTGTTTCTTTTCTTCTTTGCCTTAACTAGGCTGACCCTGCAGAGAAAGGTCCAGTGGCGGTGAGGAAAGACCCACTGACCACAGGGAAAGTCCTGTTGACAGTGGGAAAGGACTACAACTTTGGATTCTCTCTTGAGGGCACATAAGACCGTATGGCGAAAGCTTGGCTGTGTCTGGAGTTGCACTGTCTTCATCTGTCCGTGGGCAGGGGTGGTTGGGTCTGTGGGTGTGCTCGGCAGCTGGGGGGTGGTGTTTTTCGCCGGTGGGCTCTGCAGTCATGAAATACGGGCTGGTACACCCATGGGGGGTGCTACTTTGAGGCTGTTATGAGCTGCATCCTGTAGTCTAATTTACCTCTGTTCAGGAGCAGTTATGTCCCTTGATATCTTTATGGAGTGTCCTGCGCGTGCCTGTACCCATCGTCAACACAGCGCAGGCCTCCAGGGGGGTACAGGACTGCTCTAAGGGCAGGTGAAGACAGTGCTTCTCTGGGTCCTCCCCAGCACCTTCGGGTGTTTCTTTTTCTTCTTTGCCTTAACTAGGCTGACCCTGGAGAAAGGTCCAGTGGCGGTGAGGAAGACCCACTGACCACAGGGAAAGTCCTGTTGACAGTGGGAAAGACTACAACTTTGGATTCTCTCTTGAGGGCACATAAGACCGTATGGCGAAAGCTTGCTGTGTCTGGAGTTGCACTGTCTTCATCTGTCCGTGGGCAGGGGTGGTTGGGTCTGTGGGGTGTGCTCGGCAGCTGGGGGGTGGTGTTTTTCGCCGGTGGGCTCTGCAGTCATGAAATACGGGCTGGTACACCCATGGGGGATGCTACTTTGAGGCTGTTATGAGCTGCATCCTGTAGTCTAATTTACCTCTGTTCAGGAGCAGTTATGTCCCTTGATATCTTAATGGAGTGTCCTGCGCGTGCCTGTACCCATCGTCAACACGCGCAGGCCTCCAGGGGTGGTACAGGACTGCTCTAAGGGCAGGTGAAGACAGTGCTTCTCTGGGTCCTCCCCAGCACCTTCGGGTGTTTCTTTTTCTTCTTTGCCTTAACTAGGCTGACCTGGAGAAAGGTCCAGTGGCGGTGAGGAAAGACCCACTGACCACAGGAAAGTCCTGTTGACAGTGGGAAAGACTACAACTTTGGATTCTCTCTTGAGGGCACATAAGACCGTATGGCGAAAGCTTGGCTGTGTCTGGAGTGCACTGTCTTCATCTGTCCGTGGCAGGGGTGGTTGGGTCTGTGGGGTGTGCTCGGTAGCTGGGGGTGGTGTTTTTCGCCGGTGGGCTCTGCAGTCATGAAATACGGGCTGGTACACCCATGGGGGATGCTACTTTGAGGCTGTTATGAGCTGCATCCTGTAGTCTAATTTACCTCTGTTCAGGAGCAGTTATGTCCCTTGATATCTTAATGGAGTGTCCTGCACGTGCCTGTACCCATCGTCAACACAGCGCAGGCCTCCAGGGGTGGTACAGGACTGCTCTAAGGGCAGGTGAAGACAGTGCTTCTCTGGGTCCTCCCAGCACCTTCGGGTGTTTCTTTTTCTTCTTTGCCTTAACTAGGCTGACCTGGAGAAAGGTCCAGTGGCGGTGAGGAAAGACCCACTGACCACAGGGAAAGTCCTGTTGACAGTGGGAAAGACTACAACTTTGGATTCTCTCTTGAGGGCACATAAGACCGTATGGCGAAAGCTTGGCTGTGTCTGGAGTTGCACTGTCTTCATCTGTCCGTGGGCAGGGGTGGTTGGGTCTGTGGGGTGTGCTCGGCAGCTGGGGGTGGTTGTTTTTCGCGTGTGGGCTCTGCAGTCATGAAATACGGGCTGGTACACCCATGGGGGATGCTACTTTGAGGCTGTTATGAGCTGCATCCTGTAGTCTAATTTACCTCTGTTCAGGAGCAGTTATGTCCCTTGATATCTTAATGGAGTGTCCTGCGCGTGCCTGTACCCATCGTCAACACAGCGCAGGCTCCAGGGGTGGTACAGGAACTGCTCTAAGGGCAGGTGAAGACAGTGCTTCTCTGGGTCCTCCCCAGCACCTTCGGTGTTTCTTTTTCTTCTTTGCCTTAACTAGCTGACCCTGGAGAAAGGTCCAGTGGCGGTGAGGAAAGACCCACTGACCACAGGGAAAGTCCTGTTGACAGTGGGAAAGACTACAACTTTGGATTCTCTCTTGAGGGCACATAAGACCGTATGGCGAAAGCTTGGCTGTGTCTGGAGTTGCACTGTCTTCATCTGTCCGTGGGCAGGGGTGGTTGGGTCTGTGGGGTGTGCTCGGCAGCTGGGGGGTGGTGTTTTTCGCCGGTGGGCTCTGCAGTCATGAAATACGGGCTGGTACACCCATGGGGGATGCTACTTTGAGGCTGTTATGAGCTGCATCCTGTAGTCTAATTTACCTCTGTTCAGGAGCAGTTATGTCCCTTGATATCTTAATGGAGTGTCCTGTGCGTGCCTGTACCCATCGTCAACACAGCGCAGGCCTCCAGGGGTGGTACAGGACTGCTCTAAGGGCAGGTGAAGACAGTGCTTCTCTGGGTCCTCCCCAGCACCTTCGGGTGTTTCTTTTTCTTCAAATTACATTAGTCTTTTCTTTGTATATTGTTTGATTTTGCTTAGACTGACTTAAGACTTGCTCAAGGCCTCGGTATCTTTGCTCAGGGCTCGAGCGAGTGTGTGTGTATGATATATAAATAATAAATATATATATATATATATATATATATATATATATATATATATATATATATATATATATATATATAAATACATATATATATATATATATATATATATATATATATATATATATATATATATATATTATATATATATATACATATATATATATATATTCTTAAAAACTCCATTTCACCTTTTGTTATATATATTTAAAATTTAAGAAAATTGTTCTTGACTAAGTCCACAACTAACTGCAACGTGTCTTTAACTTTGGATACATGGCCAACTAAACAGGGACTCCGAATAGGCTATCTGAATATCAACAACTCAAGAAATCAAAAAGATGATGTTGCAACTATTCTCCATAACAGTGGTAACAACTTTCATTTATTTTGTTTTGCGGAATCCCGTTTGTCTTCAGAAATAGCAGATGCTGATATGAGAATACCGGGATATGAAATAATTAGACTTGATCCGTGTAAACCTAAAAGTACATGCCTACTTTTGTACCTAGCGTCTTCATTAAACTGTAAAAAACTAAACAGCCTTGAAAACTATGGGATTGAATCTGTATGGATTGAAATCAGTATGAAAAACAATAAACCACTTATTATAGGATTTTTATATAGAGATCCATCTGAAACTTTGGACTGGCAAGATAAATTTCATGTTCTCATGGATGAAGTAACAATGCTAAAGCTTTGAAACTATTTTTTTTGGAGACATTAAATATAGATTTAATGAAACTAAACCCAAGTGGCATCAAACTACACCTTACACGGTCTTGAACAACTTACTGACATACCATCCGTATAACTGAACAGTCAAGTACCTTAATAGATCACATTTATACAAACACAAAACAGTCCATCATTGAAGTATGCTCTCTGCCATGTGGATGTAGCGATCATAATTCGGTTTGTCTGACGTGGTTCAAAAACCGTATAAGACTTCCAAAAGTAGGGCACAAGATATATATTATAGGAGTTTTAGAAACTTTAAGGAAGAGATTTCCTTTCAGACCTTGCCACAGCACAATTGGAATATATATAATCTTTATAAATCTAGTCTTTTGTACTCCGGTGGAAATGTATGGAACAAGCTACCAATCACCTTGAAAAACATAAAGAACAAAAATCAGTTTAAGAAAAATCTGAAAAAGCATCTCATGGATGGTTAGCAATTATTTTTTTTTTCCAATTCCCTTGAAACAACTCTTCAGTGATTTTACATGATGTATCCTTGTGCATATGTGTATGCCTACATGTCTGTTTATATGCGTGTGTATGCTCTGTAGACAGTGTATTGATATTGTACATAGCTAAACTCTCTCTCTCTCTCTCTCTCCTCTCTCTCTCTCCTCTCTCTCTCTTCTCTCTCTTCTCTTTTCTCTCGGATTCACGTTCAAGATGGCGACTGCCTAGGACATTGTGTACGACCAGCGTAAACAGTTTTGAAATTTACCTATTTGGGGCTGACGTGTGTATTACTTTGTGCTACAAGTAAGTTTGTGCAGTGTTTCTGATCATGAATGTGAAGCAACATGATCTCTTTTAGAACTGTACAGAGCTAGAATAGGAAATTTTTGTCTCAGAACCTGTACTTCAAAACAAAGAAACTGGTAAACATTTTCTGAATCAAAATCTTTCTCCCACGTGAAATCCGTTCGCTTCAATCGATGTTTTTGTTGCATACCTCTGTGTGCTGTTTTCCTCTGCAATTGTGTACGTTTTTGCACGAGAATGTGTCAACTGCTGTGCATCAGCCAACGGGTACCCTCCCTTTTCAACCTGCTGTTTGTTGTGGAACTTTTTCTTCGCTTTCTTCTCTGTGTTGGAGGAAACCAAATCATGAAGTGTCCCTTAGCTGTTTATCTGCCTGGTACTTTACAGCTGTCCTCATCCCTCGTCAACTACCTGTTCGGTCTCAGAAGATCTCATTGTCTGGTGGTGTGTGCACCAGAACCCTGGCCCAGAATCCATGGATGAGAAAATGGACCTGATCCTGCAGAAATTTTCATTTTAGAGAATAAGCTAGAAGGACAGTACACTGAGATTCTGCAAACAGTGAGTCGCCATGGTGATAGTATGAAGAATAATTGAAAACAGGCAGAGGGCAATGGAAGAAACTATCTCACTTTTAGTGCAAGAAACACAGGAGACTAAGCAGGCAGTGAGGCAAAACAGTGAGGGTATCGAAGTGTGTGAAGAGGGAACAGGGGAGCTACGGAGACAGTGCTTGTCTGCAAGAAGAAATTGACACTCTGGAACGCTTCTCAAGGCGAAATAACGTGAAGTTCTCGGAATCCCTGAGTCAGAAGATGAGGGGCCAGAATCGTGTGCTGATGCCGTTACGAACATTCTACGAACATACATACCGAGTCCAGGGTGGTCAGATGACGTTATAGAACGTGCACACAGACTAGGAAAGCCCCGAGGTGCCAGTGCTCAACCGCGCCCCGTGATCGCCAAGTTTCAAAGATGGGGGGATCTCATGCGCCTGATGACAAACAAGGACGCGCGAGCAGACATGAAACAAGATCAGCTGACTGTCTCACAGGATTTGAGCCGTAGGCATCGGCACAGCTGAGACAGCTAAAACAGGAGGGGAAATTTGGGTACTTCCTCAAGGGGAAACTACATGTGAAACCCCAACGTGAAGCCCCACCAAGGACCGAACTCCTGAGCCGGAGAACGCCACGCCGTTCAGGGCATCTCCCGGCCTGCCACCACTATGGATCGCCAGATGCTGCCTTCCAGGGAGATACCCCACCCCAGTACCTCCTCCAAATGCCACGCCTTCTGTCAACAGAGGGTTTCCCCTTCTTACCTCGCTTTCAAAGACCCGGTCAGCGACTGACAAAGGGGATTCCCCCAATGTCACATGCGCTCCCAATCTCTCCCACCCCTCCCCACTCCCCTCCACCTCCTACCAGAGATAAAGAACAGAAAGGGGGTGAACGGCAATCCAACCTGCGGGACGCATGGGGCAGTAAAGCACGTGCATCTCGTTCTTCCACCTCGCGAAACAGAAAGAAATGAAGATTAGGCCGAGGCCCGGGTCCACATTCTTTCATTGACAATGCAAACACACACGCTGACACGCATACACGTAACACACGTAACGATGATAAAATAAAACGTGATTCTCTTTCTTGCATTTCGTGGAATGTTGATGGGCTTATTTCTAAATTAACTGATCCAGACTTTGTTGGCTACATTACATCTTTTGATATTGTGTGTCTTCTTGAAACTTATACATTTCCGGATTTTGATTTTTTCATTCACTTCAAAGACTTTATTGTTGTACATAGTCCTGGTGTCAAGTTGTCAAAAATGGGCCGAAGATCAGGAGGTACTGTGTTACTAATAAAGAAATCACTAGAACACTGCATTCAGATTGTAGAAATTGGGCTGGATAACATTGTCTGTGTCAAAGTGTTTAAAAACTCTTCACTTTTGACAAAGATATACTGTTTGTTGGCATTTACAATCATCCAGTAAATAGTGAATACTACAAACAAAAGGAATTTAAAAACAATCTTGAAAATTTAGAGCAATTTATATTAGAGAGATATGAAAGAAGAGCAGACGATTATCTTGTAGTCGCTGGTGATTTTAATGCCAGAATTGGTGATTGGAGTTTAGAGGCCACTGAAATGGATGAGGAGAGTGTGCGCGAGAGCGGGGAATGTTTATGTGAGAAAAACTATGGATAGTGTTGTTAATTGTTTTGGAAAAGCCCTGATTGATTTATGTTCTATGTTTAGGTTGACGCCTTTAAATGGTTTGTGTGAAGGAGACAAAAAAGGTCATTTTACTTTTTTATCTGAACGCGGAAATAGCGTGATTGATTTTGTTCTGTGCTCTGTGGATTTGCTGTCAGAAGTTATTCGATTTAACGTCGAAAATAGGGTGGAATCCCCGCATATGCCTGTTGTGTTATATTTAAATACTAAATATAATGAGAAACCGAATGTAGAAATTAATCGAGAGCCTTTTCAAAAAACAAAGTGGGATGGAAACAAAGCTAATGTCTTTTTGGATTTCCTAAGATCAGAAGAAGCTACGATGGTTCTAAATGATAGTATGAATGTTGTTGAATGTGATATTGACTCGGCGATTGAAAAATTCACGGGCCTTCTCTTAAAAGCTGGGCAATGTATGCAACAGACGATCTGGCCTTCAGCGCGCGCGCGGCAAACTAAGAAATGGTTCGACTCGGTTTGTTTACAGAAGAAAAGAGTGGCCGGTAGAGCGCTTGCTCAGTGCACACGCACTCAGCGCGCAACGGATCAGTGTGCATACTTACGGAAAAGGTCGGATTATCAAGACACTCTAAGGCAGAAGCGAACAAGTTACAGAAAAGAAGTATTTGAAACTTTAATCCAAAATAAAGACGATTCTAATAAGTTTTGGTCAACTGTACGTAGCATTAAAAGAAAAAAAATGGATCGGCCCTCTATCTCAGTTGGCACGTGGAAAGCACACTTTGAAACGATTTTTTCACCCGGAGATCGCGAGTTGACACGTGCCGACTCCGATATAGAGCAGGACGGAAGCCAGCACGAAGAAAACGATTATATTCCCGATTTAGATGATGAGATAACAGACAGTGAGGTGCACCAGGCAATAAAGAAACTGAAATTAAATAAAGCGTCGGGATTAGATGATATCTGCGCAGAATATTTGAAAACGGCCGAGCCCATTATAATATCCTTTCTGACAAAAGTATTTAACCAAATATACAAGAATGGTTATTTCCCTGTATCATGGACCAAATCAGTTATTATTCCTCTACTTAAGAAAGGCGATGCTCTTAATCCTGAAAATTATAGAGGCATTTCTTTACTTAGTGTAGTTAGTAAGGTCTTTACATCAGTATTAAACGAGAGATTGTATAAATGGGCAGAAAAAGAAGGCAAAATAAGTGAACAACAGGCTGGCTTTCGCAAAGAATACTCTACTGTAGACCATATATTTACACTCGTTTCAATGATAAAATCGCATTTGTATGGACATAAAACTAGAAAATGTTACGTCGCTTTTATAGACTACCAAAAGCCTTTGACACAGTAGATAGAGACATGCTTTGGAAAATACTCCAAAAGGTTCAAGCTTCCTCAAAAATGATCAGAATGTTAAAAGGCATGTATAGTTCTGTCCAGAGTTGTGTTCGTTGGGGCCCAGAAGTGTCAGATTTCTTTGTGTGTCCCTCGGGACTGAAACAAGGCTGTTTAATGTCACCTTTATTGTTTTCTTTATTAATTACTGAGGTAGCTGAAAATGTAACAAAGTACGGTAAACATGGATTTCAGTTTTTTACCCGGATTACAAGAAATATTCCTTTTGTTATTCGCTGATGACATTTTTTTATTTCTTCTACACCCAGTGGGCTCCAAAATCAGTTAAACAATCTACAGAAAGCATCTGACACTTTAAATCTAACAGTGAATCTAGATAAACTAAAATTATTGTTTTCAGAAAAGGGGGTCATTTGTCTAAAACTGAATGTTGGTAGTACAAAGGGAGAGAAGTGGACAAATATCTTGGTTTTACTCTTAGCACTAGAATGGGTTTTGATATTGCATTAGATGAATACGTTAGACGAGCAAAACGTAAAGTCGCAGAAATCTTCAAAACAATGTGTGCTTTAGGAAACATGGATTTATCAATATTTTTCAAACTGTTTGATTCACAAGTAAAGCCAATGTTACTGTACGCAGGGGAGCTCTGGGGATTAACTAAATTTCAGTCGATTGAATCAGTTCATCTGTTCGCATGTAAGCGCTTGTTAGGTGTTAGTCGCAAAAGTCCAAATACAATGATATATGGAGAAACAGGCCGATACCCTTTGTATATTGATACTGCTCTAAAGTCAATAAAGTATTGGTTTAAACTCCAAAGTATGTCTATCCATAGATTTCCTAAACAGGCACACCTCATGATCTTGAATAAGATCCCCGAATTTACACATGGTCACTCTAATTATCATAACTGGTCAATATCTGTTAAAACATGTCTTGATACTTTTGGTTTTTCAGATGTTTGGATCAATGGAGGGGTTGGGAATGAAACTATTTTTCTTAAAGAATTAAAGCAGAGAATGATCGATTGTTACATGCAGGACTGGCATTCAAAACTTTCTCAAAGTGAACGGTTTAGCACATATATGTCTTTCAAATCATCCTTCCAATCAGAAAATTACTTGTCAGCTATCACTATTTGTAAATTTCGTTATGCTTTAACTAGATTAAGACTTGGAATGTGTGATCTGAATATAAATAACAGATATAATGAAAAATCAAAGAAATGCCCGTTTTGTAACAGAATAGAAAGTGAACTTCATTTTTTTTGTTAGAATGTCAAACATATACATTTCTAAGAGAAAAAATATTTGTCAAAGTATTACCAACATACATTCATTAATGGAGAATGCTTAGCTCGAATGTTACAATCTGAAGACGTCATGCTCTTAAGAAATTTAGCAATGTATATATTTTATGCATTTAAGACTAGATATACGCATTTAAATAAGAAGTAAAGCTGCACTCTTGTAATTGAATTGCTGTCTTGAGGGGTTTTTTTTGTCTGCTTAATTTCACATGCCAATGTAACTCCCTTGACTAAAGTTTGATTTTGATGTGGGATGTTGTACTTATTTTTTGCGTGTTGTCCTTATGTTTTTGTTTCATTCACGCATGATAACGTGTATCCATTGTATACAGGCCGGTGGCCTTACAATTAAAGTTTCAGAGTTCCGAGTTCCGAGTTTCTCTCTTTTTTTCTCTTCTCTCTCCTCTCTCTCTCTCTCTCTCCATCCTCTCTCCTCTCTCCTCTCTCTCCTCTCTCTCTCTCTTGTTTACTTCCTTGATATGATAACTATAATAGGCTTGAATTTTGTTGTTGCTGGTGTTGTACTCCCTCTCCCTCCACCCCCACGCCTCCATCCTACCCCCTCCCTCCTCCTATTTCCTCCCCCATCTTCATCCCCCTCAGATTTCACCTCCACCATCTCCCTCGCTCTTTTCCGCTGATTTTCCCTTTTTGTATTTCTTCATTTTCATTATTTTATTATTCAAGTTTCTTTGTTTTGTTATGATGGCTTGATGTAAAAAAGCAGTTTCTCTGCTTATTCGATGTTCCATCTGGAAATAAAATTTTGACTTGACTTACTTGACTTGACACACACACACACACACACACACACACACACACACACACACACACACACACACACACACACACGCGCGTATCTCTTTCTATGTCTCTGGGTATGTCTGACTTTCATCTCCTACCGTTACACTTACAAATTTATCAGCTCTTCATGTTTGTCAAAACAATACAACAACAGCAGAAATCACGACACACTTCAAAGACACAAACACTGTACTCTTTTCCCCAGTAAAACCCCTTCTTCATAGACATCCCCCACCCCACCCCCGCCCCATCTCATATCCAAACATCCCCCGGAGACCAGGAGAGCCCTGTTATCTGCAGAATCTCTGTGCACACAGCAGCATGGCACTGCATGTCCTTTCTGTGGCTTGGGCAGCGGTAGCACCTGCAGCCGCTAATAAGGCCCTTTCCCATGGAGAGATGTCTGTGCAGGGCCTTTTCCTGTCCTGTGAGACTGCTGGAATCCAGGGACGCAGGCTGTGGAGAATTTTGTCGATGGATGCATTCATTCCATTAGGCTCGCTGTGGTGGTGGGGATTGTAGACGACTGGGGTGTGTAGTGTTGTTTGTGAGCTTCTGTGGTAACAGGCTTGCTTTGTGAGGAGGTGAAACAGGTCTCTGCTGTCGGTACAGAAAAGAGAAGAGAAACAATCAAATGTGTGTGTGTGTGTGTGTGTGTGTTGTGTTGTGTGTGTGTGGTGTGTGTGTGTGTGTGTGTGTTGTGTGTGTGTGTGTGTGTGTGCGCGCGTGCGCGCGCGCGCGTGCGCGAGTCTATTTAAGCACGCATGTATACGTGCGTGCGTGCACACGCATATACTCGTGTGTGTGTGTGTGTGTGTGTGTGTGTGTGTGTGTGTGTGTGTGTGTGTGTGTGTGTGTATGCATGAACAGTGTGCAAGCACGCACTTGAGAGCGTGCATAAGTATATGCTCGTGTGTGTGTGTGTGTGTGTGTGTGTGTGTGTGTGTGTGTGTGTGTGTGTGTGTGTGCATGTGTGGTGTGAGTGCGTGCGCGCGCGCGCGCGCGCGCGCGCGCGCGCGTGTGTGTGTGTGTGTGTGTGTGTTTGTGAGAGTGAATGCAGGTGTGTACGAGTGCTCGAGTATAAGTGCGCGCGCGCGCGCGCGCGCGCGCGCGTGTGTGTGTGTGTGTGTGTGTGTGTGTGTCTGTGAGCTCGCGTGTGTGTGTGCGCGTGTGTGTGTTGGCGTGTGTATGTCTGTGTGTGTGAGTGTGTAAGTTTGAGTGTATGTGAGGGTATGGGTGTGTTTGTATTGAGATGTGTGTATTTGTGTATTTATGTATGTGCGTGTGTTTGTGCGTGTGTGTGTGCGTGCGCGCTCGCACGCGGGCGCGTATGTGTGTGTATGTGCATGAGTATGCTCGTGCGCGCCCGTGTGTGTGTGTGTGTGTGTGTGTGTGTGTGTGTGTGTGTGTGTGTGTGTGTGTGTGCGTGTGTGTGTGTGTATGTGTATGTATGCGCGCGCGTATTTTTGTGTGTTAATTATACTTCATTGCTTTGAATGAAAAACATTGATATTCTGTTCATAATGTTTTCTTAAATGTCAGTACAACCCTGAGTTAATCTGACAATAAATTGGTTTCAGTCAGTCAGTGTGTGTGTGTGTGTGTGCGCGTGCGTGCGTATGTGCGTGCATGAGCGCGCGCGCGCGCGTGTTTGTGTCTGTGTGTGCGTGCGCGTGCGTAAGTTTGCATGAACAGTTTGCATGCATGCACGTGAGTACTTATGCTTGTATGTGGTGTAGTACAGAACCGAATGTATGAAATAACGCATCACATTTTAATGATAAAGAGGAATTATTTGCCAACAGTCTTGTTGTTCATATGACTTTTGCTTTGTTTAGTAAATAGAAAATGTATAGCAGACAGTATCAATGTGTGTGTGTGTGTGTGTGTGTGTGTGTGTGTGTGTGTGTGTGTGGGGGGGGGGGGGGGGGGGGGGGGGGGTTGGGGTGGGGGGTACGAAATAGGACAAAACCTGACATTGATATTAATTGCACCACAACAAATTGTCCATTTGGGGAGATCTTGACAGGGAAGGGCAGAGGGTGGATGTTGGCAACAGAAGCAAGCAGAAGTTATCTCAGACTTGTTGCCGGTTACATATTGGTCAGTATTCTTTCTTACGTTTTCGGTGGCTGGTACACATAAGGAATGCCTTAAATGATATACCTGTTTTGTGTTCATATCTTCAAATGTGTGGGTATTAGGCGCCGCTGTAAGTGCATGTGATGGTGTCAATTACCGATGTGTGTTGATGTATTGCACGTCAGTCCCAGTATGAATGGAGATTCCAAAGCCAGTTGCTTGAGTGCTTTTGTCACATATGTGCTCTTCTCTTAAAACGTAGCGGTTTGGTGTTCACAGACATGTACAGCCTGAAAATTCTCGAACTAAATAAAAAATACTCCGAAAATTCCAATGGATAATTTGTTGTGGTACAATTACTATCAATGTCAAGTTTTGTTACTATTTCGTACCCCCCCCCCCCCAACCCACATATACACAACAAAAATGCAATGTTGCACACACACACACACACCACACACACACACACACACACACACACACACACACACACACACACATCATCATCATCATCATCATCATCATCATCTCGTCGTCGTCATTGCATATGCGTACACGTACTAAACATCTTTAGCACAACTTACAACACGTGCACTACAAAATTAATGCACTCCTTTAGGAGAGAGGGAAAGAGAGAGAGAGAGAGAGAGAGAGAGAGAGAGAGAGAGAGAGAGAGAGAGAGAGAGAGAGAGAGAGAGAGAGAGAGAGAGAGAGAGAGAGAATGGACGACAGGCAGCCAGGGCTGTATTAAACCTTCACAGGGCGCCTAATTGAAAAACTGTACACCATTCCACCACCACCACCCCGACCTCCCTTCCCACCTCCAGCGCACCCTCACCTGCTCAGCTCTGGCGAAGATCCAGGTCTGTGCAAACTCGTTTTGTGCGTGCGTACGTGCGTGCACGCGCGCGCACGTGCGTGCACATGTGTGTTTTCTTAAAATCCCAATGACCCATCTCTTTCGTTTCCTACACATTTCCAACCAGCATCTATTTAAACTTAATTTCGTAGTGAAAAACATTCCTGGATATCTACAACTATTTGTCACTTTAACTTCTGATCTGCCGTAGAACCATCTTTCACGTTGTGCTAAATGCCCACCATTTCTAAAAACCATGATATTAGTTTTACTTAAATTTACTGTCAGTTGCAATCTACCAGATACTTTTTTCAAAGGTCCAACTGACTCTGCAAACCAACAGGTGTATCCACAAGGAGAGCATCATCAGCAAACAACATTGAAAATAGCTCAGTAGCCCCAGGTAACATTTGAATCCCATGTTTCCCATTCTCTGAAATATCTACTGCAAGCTCGCTAGTTAAAAAAGCAAGTAACTGAGGACTGAGCAGACATCCTTGTTTTACACCACGTGGACAATTGAAATAATCAGAGTAAATGCCTTTCTCACGAAAACATGCAAGGACACAATCATACATTCCTCGCACAGCTGCATACAACTTCCCATTTACACCATTTTTCCTTAAGATTTTCAAAAGACATTTCTATTTACAGAATCAAAAGCTTTCTGGAAATCAACAAAGGCAACATACAATTTTGTCTTTTTAACAGATATATCTGGACTAAGGCATACAATGTAAATATATGGTCTATTGTGCTGTATCCAGATCGAAATCCAGCTTGTTCTTCTTATAATTTTCTCCTCTCTTTCCGCCCATGCAGTTAATCTTTTATCAAAAGGTGTGTGTAATTTTGCTTTTACACAGAGAGAGAGAGTGGTGAGAGTGAGGAGAGAGAGAGGAGTGATGAGAGAGGCGAGAGATGACTGAGAATGATGTGAAGAGAGAGAGAGAGAGGAGAGATATGTTAACTACGCACCCAAGGTCTGAAGCAGCTGGTTGGGCTAAGGTGTAGTAAGACGTCTGCTAATCTCTCATGAGGACCCTCGTCCCAACGTATTGTTTTTATATTCTTCAGTTGTTATGTTTCTAGTGGTACCCTCTGCACTTGGGTATCATAGATGTATAGATGGTATGTAGGGTGCTGGACAGCTATATTGAAACTGATCAACTGTCGACATCTGTCTCTCTCCTCTTCTCTCCTTGCTTCTCCGTTTCATTCCTCCTCCAACCTTCCATGCTCTTTTTACCTAAGCAATCCACATATCCTCTCTTCTCTCTCTCTCAGTCTCTCTCTCTCTCTCTCTCATTTGTAATGAAACAGGTTTGACTTTGAAAGCAACCCTGCCCTGGCCATCTGCCCTGACATGGCGGACCATCTAGACGAAGACTATCGGTCAGAAACGCTTTATCTCAGAAAATTCTGGCACGCTTCCTTGGCTCAATGGTCCCTCGGCTATGCATTCCCATGGCAGATTTTATCATCAGCTATCGATGGTGTCAGTTTGATTGGAGTTTCAAGGACCCTGTTTTGCCAATACTGGATTTGGGCTTTCACTGTCTTATAATTCCTCTCCGTCTATCTGCCTGCGTGTTTCTATTCGGGATCTTCTGTATCGCCACCTGTTTCTTTCACAAACACACACACACACACACACACCCCCAACACACACACACACAAGTAGTAGGGGTCAGGGAGGTTTCACCACATAAAAGGGGACTCGGAGGGGACCTCACCGGAAGTGGTGTTGAAGATGTCGGAAGTAAGGCGGCAGGTTGTAGCGGCAAAGGTGTCGCGCAGGCTGCGTGCGGCAGGTGGTGCGCTTGACGGGCGAGAGTCAAGGTCACGGTTGTGTGGTTGAGCTGATAAAAGATTTTTTGGACTTTGGTGGAGTCTTTGTTGTTTGGGGGGGTGGTTGTGAGTAGTGGGTTAAAATTGAGGGGGGTGTTCAGTGTGTTGATGCGTGCGCGTGCGGATCGATGTTTTCTTTTTTTTAATATATAAATGGGGTGTTTTCTCGTTGCCGCGTTGGTTTGTCGCTGACGCTAGGCGTGTTTTAAATTGAGAAGGCTGGTGATGACAGTGATGACGACACATTTTTTTTCTTTTCCCTCGGAACACCCGTTTGCGCTTACCATCACCTTTCTGACGATACTGATGAGCGTTGAAGATGACTGATGGATGAGCAATGTTCCTTCTTGGTCCCGCTGGGACCTGTCCTCGTCTCGGTGTTGATAGGCAGCCAAGTGACATATCAAACGGTGGCCATTAAAATGAACGTCGCTTCTGTATGATGCCACCAGTTGGGGTTTTACTTTGCCTTTATTTATCTCAGTGGTTGTGTAAAACGAAACAGATCAAGACACAAACATAGACGGAAAACAAAACAGGACAGGTCACACAGACAGAAATCCACAACATAGTGGTGGTGGTGGTGGCGGTGGTGTTGGCGACAGTGTTGGTCGTGGTGGAGGTGCTTCATCATGTTCAACACTGGAACAAGAATAAGGTCGGGGAATAAGTCCATGGTTGAAGTGGAAATAAATTGGGCGATTGGGGTACGTACTTGATGCGTCTAGTGAGAGAGAGAGAGATGAGAGGAGAGAGAGGAGAGCCGAGAGAGAGAGAGAGAGAGAGAGAGGAGAGAGAGTTGAGCTGGGTGTAACACGTGAGGTATTTGGACACGCGCCAATGTTCGCTGGGTGTACCCACGTGAGGTGGGTATTGAAAAAACACGCGCCAATGTTCTGCGGGCTGTTACACGTGAGGTGGGTATTGAAATCACGAGCCAAGGTCGAAGGAGGTGTGTCTGACACAAAGAACAGATCAGCTGCGGGTCATTAATGAATACTACAGGAACAAAGACGCGTGGGGTGGGTATTTGAACACGAGCAAGGTCGATGGGAGGCGTGTCAGACCAAAGAACAATGATCAGCTGCTGCGGGTCATTAATCAATACTACAGACTAAGGTCGCGGGGGGTAGGGTGTCGGCGGCGGTTATTATGAGAATCGAGGAGCAGTTGGATCATTGGACAAAGGAACTGTTACCTCTGAGAAGGGAAGCAACACAGAAGGCGGAATTGAGGTGGCGGAGTAGCACTTCCTTACAAAAAGAAGAGGTTCTTAGTCTTGCATCTGACGCACAGAGACTGCGCTGAACTCACTGCATACCCAGCTCCCGTTGCCTTTCGTCAACGAATTACCTTGAAACGTTCAATTTCTACGCGTGTGCCTAGGAAACCTGTTGCACAGAAAGTAGATGATGATACCCAGACTTCAGCTTCCTCTTTTACTGCCCTGAGTGTCCTGCTGTGTATACCGACAGAGCCAACGCAAACCGCCACGGGTCCGGGCTCCACACGAACGAATGATCATTCATGTGTGCCCCCGTGGGTCATGTTGGGTTTTGGGTCGCAAAGACCACTGGACCATTACACATGCGGAACCATGACGGTGAAAATCCAACACCGAGGATGGCGTCAGGGGTACACCGCTGCGGGAGGATAGCGCAAAAGTGACAGTGAGTCTGTTTTCATCCTTTTTTCCGTCCCCGAGAAAAGATTGTCACACAGCGTAAAGAAAAACAGCTGTTAGTCATTTTCTCGGATGTGAATGAGATGTATGTCAAATATTGGAACGCTATCAAAACCCTTAGAGCCCTGGTAAGTTCAAGCTTAGTCTACACTTTGTTTTGGGACCCTGTGATGATTCTCCCAATGGGATGATCAGTTTTGGCTGTTTTCCATGAACATAACAAACGTTTTAAATTTAAGTTTTTCTTTCTTTTCTTCTCGACATAATGGAGCAGGGGATCTGTCTTTCTTGCACGCCTCGTGAATAACACAGGGCTCTAGGAACAAGCCTGGCTCTCATACAAAACAAGATTATTTTCTGTCCTGTCTTTGGACTTGCGTGTTCATGAAGAAATAAACATGTTGGGACATGTTCAGAGAGAACGACCCAACTCTCGTTACTCTGTTCAGGCATCAGGTATACATCTTTCTATGTGTACCCTCTACCTGACTTTCCCAGTGGTGTGGCTTGTGACTCACTGCTGACAACATTGCCTACAATCGTTTTCTGAACACGCTGCATAAAAGATGAACTCCATGGTTTTGTTTACACGAATGACTTTGTTCTTTCGTTGTTCGCTCTACCAAGGCGCCTTCTGTACAGGCCTACAAAAACAAACAAGCTCATCTATCAGCTGTGGGTAGGGTGTATGTCACCACCATACATTTTCAGGCTTTATCTGTTAGAGTGGGGATCGGTTGAAGCTATGTTTCAGATCAATGTGGATGTGTTGAATTTGATGATAAGCAACTCCCCGTGCCTCGTTCCTTTCCGTCGCAGTGTGATTTCAAACAACGCAGACAGCTTAAAGTGTTGGTGTACAAACATATTTTATGCACATCTTTGAATTGAACAAGTTAGGAATGCGCTAGTTGTTCCCATGTAAACACAAACTGTGGCATACGCTTTGGGAGCTAAACAAACACGAGACACGTGTCAAGGCGGTCAGACTCACACACACATACAATGGAAGGGGTGTTACACATCACGAAAAAACTACAATCGGTTTGCAGCAACTCTTGTGTTTTGTTATTTCTGTTGTTCTGATACGTATTTCCTTACAGAGCTACTTTGACTTTGAGTGTTCTTCGAGACCGATTGATTACCACAAACAAAACAAGCTCACTCCAGCTAGGACATACACAGCTTGGAACGTTCCCTCTCTGTCGCTGTCGCTTCAAGTACCTGGTTTTGAAGGCAGCCTCGTTGTTTCGTGAGTGAGTGGGGACCCCGCAAACTCGTTGACACCTTGGTGAAGTATTTGGAACAGATTTCAGAATACCTTCCTTTTCTCTTCTACGTGAACATTTGAAGATGCGTTTGATACGTTAGAAGCCCTTGATTGATCCTTCGCAGGAGTCTGTAACTATCACCTCATTCCCGCACGTTCCTTGAAAGAAATACTGGACGAGTACCTCCACGTACTGCCCGTGGTGGCGCGTTTATTTTTTTTTCTTTTCCAAGTATGATCAATGTCATCAAACCCTATTTGATTCAGAGGTTTATGGATGTGCCTTGCTAGACAGTCATCGGTAGAGAAATGAGTCGGTCATACCAGGGGTTTGATTGTCGCTGAGAGCTGGGGGAAGAGGAAGTGGTGGTGGGGGGAGTAGGCGAAGAAGAGGCGAGGGAGGAAAAAAAACAAAAAGTTCAATAAGCAAAACCCATTCAAGTTGGTGGTGAAAACGCAACATTCTATACTTGTGTATCGCCAGTCAGAACTCAAGTTTTTGGACATTTGCAAATTTTTGGCCCCTGGCTTTTCATATTCAAAATATCTCAAAGCGTTTGGGGTGGAGGAACCAAAAGGGTACTTTGTTATGAGTACATGACAGTTTGGACTAACTGAAAGAAACCTCTCTCCCACCTCACGCCGCCTTTTTTTTTTTTTTAGCAAAACTCAAAAATGCACACTCAGAGCAGGTACGCCTTCTGTCAACAGTGGGGACTGGAAAACCATATGACTGTTTGCAAGATTTCCTGTGTGTGGATACATCAATAAGATTGTGGAGGCCATTCTTGCAGGCTCTTCAAGCCCTGATTGACATGTATCCGCGTTTTGGCGTTGTTCTCTCTGAAAGTTGGATCTCTGTTCCAGCATCACACTGAAAATACTTGTTTCAAACCTATCTCCGGCTGTGTACTTTTCTCTCTTCCAATGATAAAAACAAGAATCCTTCAGACGCTGTTGCGTGACAATTTGTGGTGGCCCCTCCATTATCTTCACAGATATCAGAAAAAGTCAAATCATGTCATCGTGTCAATTCGGAAAAACTGTTCCAGTCGTTCGAGGCTATGACGCCATTGCACTTTTCCTTTGGGCTATCATGCAACCCATGCCCTCACAACACCCGGTTTAAGTCGTGAGAGGGCCTTTAGCAGAAGAAGACGTGTATGGTCAAGCAAGCGAGAGAATGGTTAGAGTGACGGCGCACACAAACAACTTTCACATACAGCACTAGTTTAACGGGAATGAACATAGCTTTTGGCCCGCCTGACACATCGCGTCGACGGTTGGTTGGACTCGACACATGACACGGTGTACAGTTTCAATGGCTGTGTGTTGAACGGACATGGACTGTCATTCTCACTAGGGGCAAACACTTTAACCCTGTGTAACGGGAATCCGCTCACAGGATCTTCGAGAAAACACACAAGCATTACCCAGCTTTCTCGTGTAGGATGTGATAGTGATGTGGTTGAAATGTGGGAATGTCAGTGCAGGGAAGAGTCACGACACTACCACATCTTCTGACATTTCCTTAAAACGCGTTTTCCCATCTCTTCATACCGTTTCAGGGTTTGGCGTCTAGCTCAGAAAACAAGTTTTTTGAACGCTGTCAAAAATGATCACTCTGGTTGGTCTGATTGATTGTGGTCATTTGTGTGCCCGACAGTCTGAAAGAACACTTTTCGGACTTAAACCGTTCTTTAAAATGCGACCGTGGGAAAGTCAACTTGGTGTATTACTTGCGGGATTACCGCTGGAAAAAGCCACAAACTCTGAGTCGCCATCGGGGGCAACCTGTGGGGGGGGGGGTTGCGGTACTTGGTATAAAATTCTTCTCGCCACTCCTTACGTAAATGCGTACTTGGAGCATGGGTTGAAAGTAAGCAAACATCACACTGATCAGGGATTACACACCCCAATGTGTTTTAGACAGTTTGGCGGAACGTGGTGTCTGACGCACGTAGAAAGGGGGACCTGGATTCTCCCATTCATCTTGGCTGAAACGTTCAAATTGCTCGGCAACAGCCGCCTATGGCATAACTCTGACAACATCGCTAACACAGGGACATTCACTACGTCACAGATGACCAAGTACAAACTGGTGAATCGAAAAGTCGGGTCTAACACTGGACCGAGTAGGAGGGGGTGTTCGTAAAGGTGGAACTGAACAAGAAAAATCCAACTGGGCACTCCTTTTGCTGATTGGTATTTGTCTATCAGTACGCAATGACTGAGAATGTTAGAATTCTATTACGATTTTCTTGGACATATTCGCTGGCCAGGTCAGACTTTCAACTGCTGGAGATGGACACAAGAACTCACTTACATGGAGCTAGTCGTGAGAGTTTGAGGAAGTCATACAACATCTTTGCGCAACAGTTTTACAAGGAGTATCATCATGGTTTAGCTGCAGGCGTGCTCACAACACTCAGCGTTGTTTCCAACACACAGCACTGTTGGGGCTGCGTGGAAACGCACACTGCTCTGACTGTCTTGACTTGTTCAATATGACAACGAACACCGGGTGTGTTCAAACGATTCCCAGGAGACTCGTTTGTGGCGACTGTGTTCAAAAACCTATTTCTGTTCCGGGCAAGAGAAAAAAACCAAATTCAGTTGCAAAGGACTCAGCAAAAATCACAACACTTCACAAAGATGATTATCAACGAGTGCTCGCTACACAGGTAAATGGTGGGGGGGGGGGGGTTTGTCCCCCCCCGGTGTTCTGGGCACCAACACCGGACTTCAGAAACAGGGACGGAAAAGTATGTTCACGTACACCCAAATTCGCAAGTCCTCTTTCCTTCTTCTACATTAAACGCATCGTCGCTTCAGACGGAATCTCCACCTTTCAACCCCTGTCTAGCAATCACGGTGTTGTAAGTCATGTCTGGTAACGTTCCAATGCTGTCTTCTCTGTAATTGTCTGATAGCTGTTTGAAAACTTTGTTTCGAGTGATATGACGTGTGGTGTTCAGTTCTAACATATTTTTGGGAAAAACATTCCCCCACATCTCGTTGGTGTTTCCTGGGTGATTTATTTATAATCTATGATGATTGATGAAAGCTATTGTACCTTGAATACTTTGTAGTTTTCTTCAGTATCATAGTTTTAAGGGGTCAGCGGACGGGGGAAAAACAAGACTAATGCGGTCTGTTTCATTTATCTTTCTTGTTTGTTTTCAGATGCGGTTCAGTCACAGTACATACCCAAAAAGGTTAGCGGACAGGGTGAGCAAAATGTATATGTGCCGATGAGAGAGAGTTTTTTTCCCTTCTATGTGTTTCAGGTGTGCTGAGACAGAAAATAAAATAAGTCAACACACACACACCTACCGTATATAACGGCCTACCTCTGTGGTGGTGGTGGTGGTGGCCAGCAAAATAAAAAATATGTGTCGTGGGTGCTGCTGCTGATGCTGCTGCTGCTGGTGTTGTTGCACCCCATAGTGATGGCGGAGGTGGTGGTCTTGTTGGAGTGGTGGTGGTTTAAACATATTGATGGTCTATATGGTGTCGTTGTTGTTCTTCTTGTTGTTGTTTCTTCTTGTTGTTGTTCTTCTTGTTGTTGATTTTGTTGTTCTTATTTCACCGTCTTCTTCTTGTCTCCCTCCTCCTCCTCCTCCTCTTCCTCACTATTCGAATGTTGAAAACTGACTGTCTCCCAGCCAGTATATGGAGCCATACTCCCCCATCTACTCTTCCCTCCTCAATCTCGTTCATGTCTACTTTGCGACAGGGGCAGTCATTTCTTTTTTATCAGAATATGAACGATGGGGGTTTGGGGGGCTATATATTATGTTTTTTTTCCCCGACCACTACACCCGATTGCACTTACCTTTGTTGAGTCTGTTCGTTCAAACCATCCGTAGCAGACAAAGAGAACAGATCCGTGCCGGGGAACCTACTCACTCAAAGAAACTAAAGCACCATCACCATATGCTACCAAGACATATAGTAACAGACAAAGTAGAACAGCTCCTCAGTAGGAAACCAAGCACACACATTAGCGCCATGTCGAAGCTATTGTGAATTTCCAAACTTGCGATGATCAACACTACACAAAAGACCGAGACAACGCCTGCTCTGTATCCCGACACGAGCCTTGTCCGACGGGTCAATCCTCGCTCAAAGACACACACACACACACACACACACCACGCTCGCACGAACAAAGTGTAGATGTCCTTGTTCCTTTCAACAAAATGAGACGAGGTCACCGTCCGAGTTTCACCTGTGGTGCGAACTGCCGCTGGTCCACCATTTACAGCTGCACGCACGGCGCGCTGCAAGATTCCGAACCAAACTGCGATGACACTGACACAGAGAGAGAGAGAGAGAGAAAGAGGGGAAGAGAGAGAGAGAGAGGTAGAGAGAGCGAGAGAAAGAGAAGAGCACAACACAATGTAAGGGTCGCTCCGCGTTTTTCGCAAAGTACTGTGTTACGTGATCTGTTGATGATAGGCAGACAAGTGAAGCATTCACGACAGGAGGCCTTTAAAAATGAACGACGCTCTCTGACCGGATACACCATTTGGGCTGTGCCCCTTTTATTTCCTTTCTGATATACACAGTTTTGGGAGGACAAATCCATTAAAAAAAATCTACATTCATTTTAAAAACCCACAACAAAGCACAAAAAAACTAGTTAACAGCGACGACAACAAAAGTACGGTTTAAGCTTGAACATATTGTTTTCACAAGCACATATCGGCATAAAACTGTACCTACAAGTCTGTTACAGTCAACAACATTGCCCATTGTTATTCAAAGTAGGACACCGCCGCTGTATACACATCGGTCTTTCTTCAAGGCCATGCTTGTAGGGATCCTCGCTGGGGCAGTAGTTGTGTGGCACTGGGTAGTGTAGGGTTCATGTTCTGGGACTTCGTGGCTCTGTCACAGCGGTGAGGCCTTCACCATAGGGGTGTGATTCCACATCACACCATTCCATCGTTCCAACGTCAGGGGGAGATGGGCACAAGGCAGTTGGGGTCTTCTTTCGTCCCCTTCCTTTTGTTTTGGGTCCCACAACACCAGCTTGGACTGTGGCTGTCTTGAAGAATGTCCTGTCCACCCGTGTTGTTCAGGGCGCTGCTCACACAGGGTGAGGTTGGTGGGAGTCATCAGGTTGTTCACACTGCCTGCGATATCAGCGGGAGTCCTTAGAGTCGAAGGGGCGAGCCTGGAGTACAGGGAGGTATGGTTACACCCGCGTGATTGTAGGTCAGGATGGTGCTGCTGCTGCTGCGGCTGCTATGGGGTTGTTGCGTTTGAACTTGTCCGCCGCAGGCAGAATGATGTTTGGTATTTGACGTCCGCCACCAGTTTATTCTTCAGTTTGACCAGTCTTTCAAAAAAACTCTTGCAATCCCAACGAACATTCCTCCTGCGCCCTGACCAGACGACCACCTTGGTGTTGGTTGGTCTTCTTGTAAATGGTGCTCAATATATTCTGGACAACCTTGGCCAGGATTTTTTTTGACGGTTGGCCTAAAAATGTTGTGATCCGCCAGTGGTAGAGTGTAGCTTGGCTCCTTTGTTCTTCATGCGTACTGGTCGGTGAAGACGTTGTTGTCAGCGCGAGTGGCGTAAAAAGGTAATAATAACGTCATGGTAGAGGCTCTCTTATAGAGTTCAGTGTGCATGCGTTTACACAGGACTGGTTTAAACCGACTCAGACCACATAAACTGGATATTCAAAAAACAATCAGGGAAAAACGTGCGGTTAGCCAATCAATCAGCTCAAGATTTGCGGTTGTGTTTCGATTTTAAAAATTTATGAACGTTTAAGACTGTCGACTTTGTTTTGTACAAAAAAAAAAAAAACAAACCCTCCTTACTAGGCATTTGTATTCATGGCCAGGGTCGGCCTTCAAATCAGCCAGTTTAAATCTTCTGGCACTTCATACGATAACAGAAGATGAGACCATGTGGAAGAAAGATGATCTCTGTCGAGGTCCGGACCACATAGTGGTTCTCCAAGTAGTATGAAGACAGCATGTGACACTTCTCCTTCGGACTCTGTACATGTTGTTTGTTTTTTTGTTTTTTACTCAACCTCGGCGACGGATTACTGGGTAACAACTCTGTGGACAAACCGATTGATAAGAGTCAAGCGAATCTGAGCTTTCCATTTTTTCTATCCCAATTTAACTTCCTCCAGAATCTTCTCATGTGAGTCGCAGTGAAAACGGTGTTGTCATGTGACACACTCCACGTTACAAGCTTTTTTTAAAAGACTTTATCTGTCGCTATAGGAATGAATAAATGATCTCACTTTTTGATCATGGTCTCAGTTTATGGGGTTGAACACCGACAACACTTGGGGAAGACTGTGACGCGACTTTTCTTAAAATGAAAAGACAGCACATAGCACCCAACAGGATGTGCTGGTCAAGTCTTGATTAAGTCTTTGGTTTTTAAATACGATAACTGAAAACTGTGTTCAACATTAAACTTTTCATTGTCTGAGATACAACGAAGGGGGTAGACCAAAACTATCAAAATGGTTGCTTTACCACGTCCATCAAACCAAACACTGACCCAATGTTCTCCCGGCCCAGAGCTGGTGGTCGGTGTTAATCACCAATGCGATAGGTCGTTGGGTGGTGAAATAGAGGAGGGAAGCTTGTTCTGGATATATTCCCCCCAAAGACACGCCGGGCGTGAATCGTTCTTTAGTCAACTCAGTTGGCAATGTCCACACTATTATGTTGGAAAAGTCTGTAGCACTTGGCAGGGCCGCGATCATTTCGATCATACTGGTCCAACTCTGCATACACAATCCATGGACTGGTCAGCAGAGCTTGAGATCGCATCCAATCGCCGAAGTGCGCCATTCCTGACCTAGCTCAAACTGACTCGTTCCATCCAGCAAACTCGGCAGTCAGATCAAAAGCAGCAGGGTGTATCCTCGGTCATAATCGTGATACTTGATGGTGTCCAGCATCTCGGTTCACCACCCCCGTGCACAGCATCAGACTGTGGTAGGCCCTCACAAACTGCCGCTGTTCAAAATCCGGGTGTCAGGGCCTGGCCTGGAATCTGGCGTCGCTCCATAATACAGACACAGGAAATTTAGTTGGCGTGTTGAAAGTTGGAATGGATCTCTGTTGTACCCCCATTGAACGCTGCGCTGTGTACAGAGCGACTACGTTTTAGTGTTTGGGGTCCTGACTGAGAAAGAGGTTGTCTTGGACGCGCTTAAGTTGCCTTGAGGGGATAGCGAAGGTCTTCTGAACTATTCTCTTATAGAGGATTTCTGCGTACACTTTCCAGCGCCTTTGCGTGAGCAAAGAAACAGCCGGATTCAGTTTCACTTTGCGAACGAACAGGGAAAGCGTGAGTGCTGGACACTTTATAGGGCGCACCCGCACCACCTTCATGTTGTGCCAAGAGGTGAAGGCGTTTCTTGGAGGGATGAGTTGTGTTTGACGTCCACTCCGTTGATCAGGTAGCGTCCCTGGAAGCATAATAATCTGTGTGAAGGCGCCCCCGCCCCAACATATCCAACTTCTCCAATCCCAGCTGTCAGCTCACGTCGAATCTTCAGACCGACATTGCCATCTACTTGGGTGTCTTCAAGACGGCCGGGTTGTGTCAGAGAAATACGACTACTTGTCAAAAGGTCTGTCCTTTCGCATCCTTGCCGTAGTTCAATGTTGAATCGATGTACGCTCGGTAGGGGTAAGTGTTGGCTGCTGGATGAAATCAGGGTGTCGTTCAGGGGAGACATCCACATGTGAGGACAACAGGCTATGGAGCCCAGTTGTTGACAGGGGCATAACATAAGCGCGGCGTCAAGGGCTGTACATCGGCTTTTGGACTTTAGCACGGATGTGGAGATTGGTATTGCTCAGATCCCGTAGTCTGAGGTGGCCCACTGATGTGAAATCAATGGGTGCACCATGGGCCATGGTTGCTCGTGGATGATGTTCTACAAAAGCAACCTTCTTCTAATGCTGATGAGTTACCCATACAGAAAACAGTCAAGTCCCGTATGTACATTTCGCGAATGCTGGTGTAGCACCGACATGGTTGTCTATCCAAAAATGTCTCGAGGAATCCGGGTGGGCTTCTTTTTCTTCCCCCTTGTTGCGTCTGGGAGTGGACCCTCGTGGTGAGGGACGATAATTTTTTACGCCTTCCTAGCGGGTTCACACTGGTGGTTCGCAGGGCGGTGACTCTGATTTCGGCTTGCTGCACAATCGTTTGACAGCCTGCTTACCCCGTTGCTGGCGCAGAGGACTTCAAATTTTGCCCAGACAGCACATCTTGCGCAAGCTGCATGCCAGTTCGATTACCTTCCTTCAGTAAAGCCTTTCACACTTTTTAACAAATTGGGATGAGAGTACGACCGAGTCTCCTAGTTGGGTTTCCAAGCTCCTCTCCCTCGGTTATTTCTTCCCCCTATAAACACAGGAAGCACATGGACAGCTTGGGCGCAGTATATAGTCTTCATAAGCTTTTCCATCGTGTTCAAGGGAACCGTGACGCACCATCTCTTAAGGCCGTCAGGTCGTCTGAGCCACGAAAGTGAAGCCATTGCGATGGTTTTCCCTTTGTTCAAATGAAGAGGTTTGCCCATGTCTTTGGTTAAAAGATTTCACTGTGTTGAACTGAAACTACTCAGAGGGAATATAGTTGGGTTTTTCAAAATATGATGTACGATTCCAGTGCTTGATTCCCAGTCGGGACAATTCGGAGCAACGGGAACCATCACATCACCAACAGGACGTGGTTGAACCAAGTCGCAGTAGATATAGGACCCCTCAAACCCTCGTTGGAGATGTACTTGGTTTTACTTTCATAGAACCTTTCCAAAAACATAATGTCTTTCCGACCAAGCTATCTCTTAATGCGGGGCTGATTTGAACGATAGAAAGCTCCATCTAAACCGTCCTGTCAATTTTCGGTAGCACGATTGATAATACGTTTGATGTTGCCTTCTTTTTCTGTATGCCACAGCCGTCAGAAAACTTGGTTTGTATGAGTCAAAACTTCTGCTGATTCATACAATCGCGGGGTAGTTGTTCTCGTCGACTGTTGATTGACTCCATGGGGCGAAAATGATCCAAATTTCTTGTTTTCATGTTAAAGAATGTGTTGCTGAACAGAATTTCAGACAGGCCCACTTCGTAATCTGTTCAAGTCGCCGCACGGTTGAGGCCAGTTTGGTGAAAAAAGTGACTGGCGTTGTTATCGGGGTAGTACGACATTGGAGCTGTTGCTGGGTAAACGTCAAGTAGAACATATGTAGGTTTCAGTGGGTCGTTGCCGTGGAATCGTTGGTAGGATTTGGAAGGATGTACCGAGACAATCCCAGAAGAGCCACCAACAAATTGTCCACTCCTTGACCGCCGATCAGATTAAATAGAGACACTCCTACACCACATTAACCAGGAGCGTCTGACAACCGAATAACAATTTCACAGCGAGGAACTCGTCGTCCAAAACACAGCACAGCGCAGATTTTCTGGCCCTGCGTAGAGGGACGGTTTCATCTCATCATCATCATGAGTCAGAGCGGATGATTCTACCTTGGTTCTGATCAGGCTATGGTCAGTGTGCGTCGTAGGTGGTCCGTGCTGTCCTGAGGAATCATGAATTGAATGAAGGTCATAGCAATACATTTGATTAATTTTCCGCCTGTCTTGAGCTTTTTGCGTTGCTTCAAAGATCGCTTCAATACGAATAATTCTGTTTCTCCCCCACTTTCTGTATCTCCTGGTCATAAAACGTTCCTTGAAAGCTCTTCTCCATGATCGTCTTTGAGAATGTAAGTCTACTGGGCTGGTCTTTTTTATTCGACTGACTGTGAAAAAGTTCTTTCAGACCAAGAGTGGCAAATAACCTTTTTTTAATGTCTTCCTCGTTCTACTGATGCGTACGCGTCTCGAGTTTCAGTTTAGGGTGATGGAGAGGAGGGACGTAGGTGGCTCGCTGTTGTACAGGTATGCCATACATTTTCTTGTGTTGTTGTTGTCACTTCTGAGGAGCACACGCTGGTGCTGGGTGTGGTGTGAACGATGGTTGTACGCCTTTACCAACTGTGGTAAAACTTCCACAAATCTCAATGTATTTTTTATGGTTTAAAGTGGCGCCGAGCTTCTCTTTCAAAAGTGCCTATCAGTCTCTTACAACAGAGGCTTTCGTATCCTAGTTTCGGTCACAAAATGTTTATTCTTCTTTCATCAAAAACGTTTGAAATGGTTTTGTTCAGAACTCTGCCCTTTGTCTGTTTGAAGTTGAGGGGTTTCCGACCCTGTTTCAAGGACTGCGTTCAATGGCTCACATCACAGGTCCTGTCTGGTTTTTCAAAGGGAACGACCCATGCATATTTAGACAAAGACATCGATGATGTCAGCAGATAGCTAAAACATCTTGTTTTTCTTCAGCGTTGGACGTCAATTCAGTTCAACTTGCATTGATGGTCAATTCCTACTACAACAACAGCCTCCTCTCAAACTTGTGTCGCACCGTTTTATGAAGAGTATAGCATCTTCGTGGACTCAACATTCTTTGAGCACAGGACTCTTTTGCCTGCGTTTTAGTCTTCAAGGCGCTGAAATCCACCCAAAAGACTCCAGGCGTTGTGGTGTGTAGTAAGCCTGCCCAAACATTCTGTTCTGTTTTCGATATTTTTTCTTATTTTTCCGCGGAGCCATTCAGGTGTAGTCAGTATGACTCCCAATCCATCAAGGTGCGGTCTTGCTAATCTCTGTTGTTTCCGGTTCCGTCTGTGTGTCTTTCTCCTCCTGGAAAGGTGTCTCCCCTTCCAAACGGGTCGAGTCTTCTGTCTCGTGGCTTCTTGATCGATGATAGGCAACGTTTCTCCAGTGACGGTAGTGGGCTGTTGGCTTTTGCTGTGTAGAAAAACGCGGGTTGAGGGGGAAGAGGAAACCACACGACAGGTCCTTCCGTAGACTGTGAAGAATAGGACAGGGTAGCCGGGTATTTGTGTTGTCATAAATTTCAACGGTCTGGGTTTCAACTAAATCTTGGGGATGTTGGCATCAATGAGAGCAGCGGCATGGATTTCCACCCCATGGGTTGGAAGTGCGACGTTTTTTAGCACAACCATTGACCAAATCAACGATGGTTTCGAGATTTTAATTCAGCTGTTCCTCGCCAAATGATTTCCCTCGATGGTTCCTATTCAGATTGGGTGATTCTGAACGCGGGTTTAAAGTCGCTCCGCTGTGCTTTTCATCGTTTTGGTTACCACTCTCCACAACTTCCTTCATCTAACGAGTCGTGAAACATGGGAGTAGACGCGTCATCAACAGTCTCTGCTTTCTGCTTCGGGTTGGGTTGAGTAGGTGTTGTGCTTGAACAGTCACTACTTCCAAGGTTTTACATTAAACTGATCGAAACGTTTCAAATATTTCCAAGAGTTCTGATGATACATTTAGCCTGTTCTTCGTCGTTGTATTCATTGTTCTCTAATATATCACGCATCTGCTGATCCATGTCCTAAGGACTGTAAGAAGTCGGCATCAGAACTGGAGGCCGTGAACAGAGGTCTAGCACCACGAGGATCCACTAAAATCATTTTCTTCGTATGCTCCATGTTGTGGTTACAATCCCCAGTAATCTCGAGCACCCCCAGGACCGGTTTGATGAGGGCACCGAGAAATCCCCCTTCTGCAAGATCTGCTTCTTTCTCTTGCTGGTTGTTCATTTCTTTCGCCCAGGGAGCGTTAGATCTGCTTGTATCTGCACAACTGTTTCTTTCTGGGCAGGAGTCAGTCTCACGTGGCTTTTAAAATGTTGAAGGGATCATTCACTCAGGGCGTTGATCACATCTGGCGAGGCCCTTTCAGGGCTGCCTAATATCAGCGGGATTGGGCACCTCTACATAACAAACTGCCATTCATGGGGTAGATCATCTCATACGGGCTGACATGATGGTGAAAGAGTCAAAGTTCGGTCGCAACTAACCGCGTGTGTAGAGGGGCGCTCGCTTTTGTAAAGATCCACAAAGTCTCATGAGGACTTAACACGAAACGGAGGAGTGGTTACTCAGGGTACAACTGTTCAGAGACTTCACAGTGTGTTTTCAATATCAACACATCCTTCTCTCCATTTCTCCACCAAAAAGAAAATATCGTTGCAGGTTAAAAAATGGCCATATTGGGAAGACGAAATCATTTCTGCACATTACACGATTGGATGGGTCGGGGTCTACTAATTTTGTTCTCAAGACGGAGATTGATCGGGTGTTCATGACGAAGGTTCAAACAATAAATAACGTGGGGTTGGTTGTCGCATCTTTAAAGCTTCCTGAACATACTTCAATCTTCATGGATACATCTGTTTATGCTAAATGGGTGATCTTTGAGGCGTTCTTGGGGTTCTTGAATACCACAGATAATGGATGTTCAAGCTGATGGGTCCGTTCTTTGTTTTTCCAAAACAGATTCTGCACGTTGTACATGACACTCATGTAGCCCGATGATGGCTACTTACGTGAATAATTTGTCACCCTGTCATCGTTTCGCTCTTCACATGTCCATCAATCCACACCAAACTTCGTTTCTGATCATCCCATTCTTTACTTTGGGGTAGCCTTCGATAAACGTGACTCCTTTCAAAAGATGATATCCACAGACTTCACTCTCTGTACACCAAACAATCTCAGGCGGAGGTAGGTGTCATTACTTCATGGATGTGATTTATAAACTTGTTGACCCAAACAGGTTTTCACTTCCTGTTGGACAGCAATCCACTCAGGTAAAGGGTTGTTCCACCTTGGATCCATACCTTCTTTGTTAGCGGTCCACATTGACATTCTCTTTTTATTCTGGTCATCATCAGCATCATCCTATATCACTGTCATCACCGCCATCTCATTTTTTAAACACGCCTACGTCAGTGGACAACTACGCTGGAGGCAACGAGAAAACACCCCATTTATTTTATATTAAAAAGAAAACATCGATCCGCCACGCGCGCGCAGCAAACACGGACACACCCCCCCTTATTTTTAACCCACTACGTCACAAACACCCACCAAACAACAAAATGACTCCAAAAAAAAAAAATCTTTTATTAGCTTCACCACACACCGTGACCTTGACCCGCCACGTCATGAGCACCACTGACGCACCACCTGCCGCGACACCTGCGCGACACTGCCGCTACTTCCGACATGCGCAACACCATTCGGTGGAGGTCCCCTCCGAGGTCCCCTTTTGGGGGGTGAAAACTCCCTGACCTACTACGAAATCGTACTTCCTCTTCCTGGTTACATCTGTTTAGCTAAATGGGTGATCTGTGAGGCGTCTCTTGGTTCTTGAATTCCACCAGTTAATGGATGTTCAAGCTGATGGTCCGTTGTTCTTTGTTTTTCCCAAACAGATTATGCACGGATGTAACATGACACTCATGTTGCGATGATGGCTACCTTTCGTGAATATTTTGTCACCATGTCAATCCGTTTCGCTCATAAAGTCATCATTCACAACCAAACGTTGTTTCTGATCATCCCCATTCTTCTACTTTGGGTAGCCTTCGATAAACGTGACTCCTTTCAAAAAGATGATATCCATGACTGCCACTCTCGTTAACACCACACAATTCAGGGGAGGTGGTGTCATTACTTCATGGATGTGATTTATAAAACTTGGTTGACCAAAACAGTTTTTCCATTCCTGTTGGACCAGCAATCACAAGGTCGTAAAGGGATGTTTCCACTTGGATCCATACCTTCTTCTCTTAGCGTTTCCACAGTGACTTCTCTTTTATTCCTGGTCATCATCAGATATCCTATATCACTGTCATCAACCGCCATCTCATTTTTTAAACACGCCTACATCAGCGGACAACCACGCGGCAACGAGAAAACACCCCATTTATTTTATATTAAAAAGAAAACATCGATCCGCACGCGCGCGCAGCAACACGGAACACCCCCCTCTATTTTTAACCCACTACGTCACAACCACCCCCACCAAACAACAAAGACTCCAAAAAAAAAAATCTTTTATTAGCTTCACCACACACCGTGACCTTGACCCCACCACGTCATGCGCACCACCTGACGCACCACCTGCCGCGACACCTGCCGCGACACCTGCCGCCTACTTCCGACATGCGCAACACCACTTCCGGTGGAGGTCCCCTCCGAGGTCCCTCTTTGGGGGGTGAAACCTCCCTGACCCTACTACTGAAACGACTTCAATCTTCCTAGCATACATCGTTAGCTAAATGGGTGACTGTAGCGTACTCTGGGTTCTTGAATACACACAAAGACGTCAAAGCTATGCCGTTGTACTTTGTTTCCCAAACAATTCTCACGATGTCACACGACATCAGTTGCGATGAAGGCACACTTCGGAAAATTTGTCACCCTGTTCATCGATTCGCCATCAAGTCATCATCACACCAAAACGCGTTTCTGATCAATCCGATCTTCTACTATTGGTAGCCTTCGATACAAGTGATCCTTTCAAGTGATATCCAGACTGCCACTCTCCGTAACCACCAATCTCAGCGAGGTGGTGTCATTACTTCATGGATGTGATTTATAACTTGTTGACCCAAACAGTTTTTCCACTTCCTTGTTGGACAGCAATCACACAGGTAAAGGGATGTTTCCCCTTGGATCCATAACCTTCTTCTGTTAGCGTCCCACATTGACATTCTCTTTTTATTCCTGTCATCATCAGCATCATCCTATATCACTGTCATCACCGCCATCTCATTTTTTAAACACGCTACGTCAGCGGACAACCACGCGGCAACGAGAAAACACCCATTTATTTTATATTAAAAGATAAACATCGATCCGCACGCGCGCGCAGCAACACGGAACACCCCCCTCTATTTTTAACCCACTACGTCACAACCACCCCCACCAAACAACAAGACTCCAAAAAAAAATCTTTTATTAGCTACACCACACACCGTGACCTTGACCCCGCCACGTCATGCGCACCACCTGACGCACCACCTGCCGCGACACCTGCCGCGACACCTGCCGCCTACTTCCGACATGCGCAACACCACTTCCGTGGAGGTCCCCTCCGAGGTCCCCTTTGGGGTGAAACCTCCCTGACCCTACTACTCACACACACACACACCACACACACACACACACACACCACACACACACACA
>JAFLJL010000982.1:42500-44774 GCA_018398815.1 Conus ventricosus
TTTTTTTTCCCTCTTTGATTAAGTGGATTTTCTATTTTTGTGTTATAGCTGCAGATAAGTTAATGTTTTTGACTTGTTGTGGTAACGTTTCTTTTTCCTGGCCCCATTTCCCCCCCCCCCCTTTTTTTTCTTTCTTTTTCTTTTTTTTCCCGTCTAATATCACGTAATGTGGAAAGACGTAAAACAAAACAAAACACACACACACACACACACACACACACACACACACACACACACACACACACACACACACACACACACACACATCACACACACACACACAACGCACTGACGCACTCACGCACGCGCGCATGCACACACACACACTCACGCACACACGCACACACACACACACACACACACACACACACACACACACACACACACACACACACACACACACACACACACACACACATGCGCACACAATAAAACACAAGAATAAAAGCGTTTACTTCATGGTGAAGTGAGCTACATCATTCAGAAATACACTGTCATCTGGGCAGTGTCTGAAAGTTTCTTTTTCCGGAATGTGAGAACATGAGGGACAGATGTAAGAAACTGCCACAAGAGGGCAGAAAAACAACAGCAGGGTGTGAAGGGAGGGGCTGGGATTCTGAGTCAAGACGTTTTGATGCGTGGAGTGCATTTTCTCCTAGGGGCTGATGATGGGTGCTCTGTCGTTTGGATACACTGATTGGTGGACAGGTAATGTGTAGGCCATTTCTGTTCTGTTATCATCACCACATTTTTAAAAATCATTATTTTGTTAATTAGTTGCCCTCTTTATCGTTCTCATGACAATCTTGAACTTTCTCACATTATCACAGCCATCCTCATTATGATTGTTTATCATCAGCACATTTTTTTAATCATTGTTTTGTTAATTCGTTGCCCTCTTTATTGTTCTCATTTATAATCTTGAACTTTCTCACATTATCACAGCCACCCTCATTATCATTGTTTGTTTATCATCAGCACATTTTTTTTAATCATTGTTTTGTTAATTTGTTGCCCTCTTTATTGTTCTCATTTATAATCTTGAACTTTTCTCACATTATCACAGCCATCCTCATTATCATTGTTTGTTTATCATCAGCACATTTTTTATTCATTGTTTTGTTAATTCGTTGCCCTCTTTATTGTTTCTCATTTATAATCTTGAAATTTCTCACATTATCACAGCTATCCTCATTATCATTGTTGTTTATCATCAGCACATTTTTTTAATCATTGCTTTGTTAATTCGTTGCCCTCTTTATTGTTCTCATTTATAATCTTGAACTTTCTCACATTATCATAGCTATCCTCATTATCATTGTTTGTTTATCATCAGCACATTTTTTTAATCATTGTTTTGTAATTCGTTGCCCTCTTTATTGTTCTCATTTATAATCTTGAACTTTCTCACATTATCACAGCTATCCTCATTATCATTGTTTGTTTATCATCAGCACAATTTTTTTTTATCATTGCTTTTGTTAATTCGTTGCCCCTCTTTATTGTTCTCATTTATAATCTTGAACTTTCTCACATATCACAGCTATCCTCATTATCATTGTTTGTTTATCATCAGCACATTTCTTTTAATCATTGTTTTGTTAATTCGTTGCCCTCTTTATTATTCTCATTTATAATCTTGACTTTCTCACATTATCACAGCGCTATCCTCATTATCATTGTTTGTTTATCATCAGCACATTTTTTTTTATCATTGCTTTGTTAATTCGTTGCCCTCTTATTGTTCTCATTTATAATCTTGAACTTTCTCACATTATCAAAGCTATCCTCATTATCATTGTTTGTTTATCATCGCACATTTCTTTTAATCATTGTTTTGTTAATTCGTTGCCCTCTTTATTATTCTCATTTATAATCTTGAACTTTCTCACATTATCACAGCTATCCTCATTATCATTGTTTGTTTATCATCAGCACATTTCTTTAATCATTGTTTTGTTAATTCGTTGCCCTCTTTATTATTCTCATTTATAATCTTGAACTTTCTCACATTATCACAGCTATCCTCATTATCATTGTTTGTTTATCATCAGCACATTTCTTTTAATCATTGTTTTGTTAATTCGTTGCCCTCTTTATTATTCTCATTTATAATCTTGAACTTTCTCACATTATCACAGCTATCCTCATTTCATTGTTTGTTTGTTTGTTTTCCTTGCAGTTTCATCATCTCTATGTAAGAAGGAATCCAAACGAGACATCATTCCGACATCTGTATAAATGCGACATAAATTGATTTAAATCACATGCATT
>JAFLJL010000982.1:45774-53274 GCA_018398815.1 Conus ventricosus
CACTCGACTCATCCGACTTGCCTCTTGGGTGTCAGACGCCGGTGTGTCAAGAAATACGACTACTTGTCAAATGACTGTCTTTCGCATCCTTGCCGTAGTCAATGTTGCCTCGATGTACGCTCGGTAGGGTAAGTGTTGGTGCTGGATGAAATCAGGGTGTCGTTCAGGGAGACATCCACCTGAGAAAACAGGCTATGGAGCCAGTTGTTGACAGGGGCAACATCAGCGCCGACGTCAAGGGCTGTGCCATCGGCTTTTGTCACTTTAGCACGGATGTGGAGATTGGTATTGCTCAGATCCACGTAGTCTGAGGTGGCACCACTGATATGGAAATTCAATGGGTGCACCATGGGCCAAGGTTGCTAGTGGATGATGTTCTACAAAAGCACCTTCTTCTACCGCTGATTGAGTTACCCATACAGAAAACAAGTCAAGTCCAGTATTTACACTTTCACGCGAATGCTGGTGTAGCAACGACATGGTGTCTATCCAAAAATGTCTCGAGGAATCCTGGTGGTCTTCTTTTTCTTCCCCTTGTTGCGTCTGGAGTGACCCACGCTGGTTGAGGACGCTAATTTTATACGCCTCCTAGCGGGTTCCCCCGGTGGTGTCGCAGGGCCGGTGACTCTGCTCACGGCTTGCTGCAACAATCGTTTGCCAGCCTGCTTACCCCGTTGCTGGAGAGCGGACTTCAAATTTTGCCCAGACAGCACATCTTGCGCAAGCTGCATGCCAGTTCGAGTCCCTTCCTTCAGTAAAGCCTTTCCACCACTTTTAACAATGGGATGAGAGTACGCCCGAGTCCTCCTAGAAGGTTTCCAAGTCCTCTCCCTCGGTAATTTCTTCCCCCTATAAACACAGGAAGCCCATGACCAGCTTGGGCGCAGTAATAGTCTTCATAAGCTTTTCCATCGGTGTTCAAGGGAACGTGACGCACCATCTCTTAAAGGCCGTCAGGTCGTCTGCGCCGAAAGTGAAGCGTCGCGATGGTTTTCCCTTTGTCAAATGACAGAGGTTTGCCCGTGTCTTTGGTTAAAAGGATTTCCACTGTGTTGAACTGGAACCTACTCAAGGAATATAGTGGGTTTTTCAAAATATGATGTACGATTTCAGTGCTCTGATTTCCCGGTCGGGCACAATTCGGAGCAAGGGAACCATCACATCACCAACAGGAACGTGGTTGAACCAAAGTCGCAGTTAGATATAGAAACCCTCAAACCCTCGATTGGAGATGTACTTGGTTTTTTACTTTCATAGACACCTTTCCAAACATAATGTCTCTCTCCAGAACCCAAGATATCTCTTAATGCGGGGCTGAATCTGGAAACGCAATCAGCCTCATACCTCCCTGTCACTTTCGGGGAGCAACGATTAAAATACAGTTTGATGTTGCTTCTTTTTCTTTCTGCAACAACCGTCCGATAAAACTTGGTTTAAAGTATGAGTCAAAAATCGCTGATTCAAAAATCCGCAGGTAGTGTTTTTTCGACTGTTGATCTGACCTCCACGGGGCGAAAATGAATCCCAATTTGCTTGTTTCTTCAATGTTAAAGTATTGTTGCTGAAACAGAATTTCAGACAGGACCCACTTCGTAACCACCGTTCAAGTCTCACGGTTGAAGGCAGTTTGGTGAAAAGTGCCTGGCGTATGTTATCGGGGTAGTACGACATGGAGGTGTTGCAGGGTACCGTCCAATAGAACATACCGTTTCAGTGGTAGTTTTGCCGGTGGATCGGGATGTAGGATTTTGGAAGGATAACCCGAGACTACTCCCAAGAAGAGCCACCCACAAATTGTCCACTCCTTTGACCGGCACTCAGATTAAATAAGACACACCTACCACTCACAGAAACCGGAGTCGTCTGACAACCGAAAACATTTCCAACCGCGAGGAACTCGTCGTCCCTAACACACAGCCACAGCGCAGATTTCTGGCCTCTGCGTAGAGTACGGTTTTCATCATCATCGATCAGCATGAGTCAGAGCTGATTCCTACTTGGTTCTGATCAGGCATGGTCAGTGTGCGTAGGTGGTCAGTGCGGGTCTGAGGAATCCACATGAATTGAATGAAGATCATAGCCATACAAATTGATTAATATTCACGCTGTCCATGAGCTTTTTTTGCGTTGCTTCAAGATCGCTTCAATACGAATAATATCTGTTTCACCCCCCCTTTTCTGTATCTCCTGTTCATAAAAAACGTTCCTTGAAGCTCTTCTCCATGATCGTCTTTGAGAATGTAAGTCACTGGTATGGTCCCTTTTTTATTCGACTGACTGTGAAAAGTTCTTCAGACCAAGATGGCACTAACCTTTTTTAAATGTCCTTCCTCGTTTTACTGATCGTACGCGATCTCCGAGTTTTCAGTTTAGGGTGAGTAGAGGAGGACGTAGCTGGTCGCTGTTGTACAAGTCTGCATACAGTTTCTTGTTGTGTTTTTGTCACTTCTGCAGGAGCACGCTGGATGCTGTGTGAAACGAATGGTTGTATGCCTTTACCAACTGTGGTAAAACTTCCACAAATCTCACAGTAATTTTTTCTGGTAAAGTAGCGCCATAGCTTCTCTTCAAAGTGCGATTCCAGTCTCTCTACTACAGAGGCTTTCGTAATCCTCGTTTTCTAGTCACAAAAAAGTGTATTCTTCTTTCCCTTCAAAACGTTTGAAATTTTTTTTCAGAAACTCTGCCCCCTTTTGTCTGTTTGAAGTTTGGGGGTTTCCGACCCTGTTCAAAGGATGCGTTCAAGGCCTCCACCATCACAGGTCCTGCCATTGTTTTTCAAAGAACGACCCAAGCATAATTATACAAGACATTCGATGACTGTCAGCAAGATAAGCTTAAAACCATCATTGTTTTTCTTCAGGCGTTGGCACGTCAATCAGATCAACTAGCCATTGAGGTCATTCCTCCTACAACAACACGCCTCCTCTCAAACTTGTGTCGCACAGGTTTTATGAAGAGTATAAGCAATCTACGTGACTCAACCATTCTTGAAGCACAAGACTCTTTTGCCTTCGTTATACGTTTCAAGGCGTTAACAACCACCAAAAGATCCAGGGCGTGTGGTGTGTAGTAAGCCTGCCCCAACATTCTGTCTGTTTCATATTTTTTCTTATTTTGTCCGCGGAGGCCATTTCAGTGTAGTCATAATGACTCCCAATCCACAAAGGGCGGCTTGCTTAATCTCTGTTGTTTTCCGGTTCCGTCTGGTGGGTGTCTTTCTCGTCCAAGGAAAAGTGTCTCCCATTCCAACGGTCCAGAGTCTTCTGTACCGTCGAGCTTCTTGATCGATGATAAGGAAAAACGTTTCTGCAGTGATGGTGGGGGTGTTGGCATTTGCGGTGTAGAAAACGCGGGTTGAGGGGAAGAGGAAACCCATGGGGAACACCGACAGGTCCTGTCCGTAGACTGTGAAGATAGGACAGGGTGCCGGTATTTGTGTTGTCATAAATTTCCAACGGTCAGGGTTCCAACTAAATCTTGGGATGGTTGGCATCACTGAGAGCAGAGGCAAAGGATTTCCCAACACATGGTTGGAAGTCGACGTTTTCTAGCACTCATTGACCAATCACGAGGTTCGAGTTTTTAATCCAGCTGTCCCTCACGCCAAATGTTTTCCCCTCGCTGGTTCTGATTTCAGATCTGGGTGATGCAGAACGCGGTTTAAAAGTCGCTTCCGCTTGCTTTTCATCGTTTTTTGGTACACTCCCACAACATCCTTCTCTCCACGCTTTGTCAACATGGGAGTTGACGCGTCATCAACAGTCTCTGCTTTCTGCTTCGGTATTGGGGGGGGGGGGGGTTGAGTAGTGTTTGTGCCTTGAACAGTCACTACTCCCAGTGGTTTTACCTTAAACTGATCGAAACGTTTCCAAAAATTTCCAAGTGTCTGAATGATACCTATTAGCCTTGGTCTTCGTCGCTTGTATCATTGTTCTCTAATATATATCACGCATCTGCTGATCCATGTCCCCAAAAAAAAACCTAAGACTGTCAGATGTGGCATCAGAACTGGAGGCCCGTGTGTACAATGGGTCCGGCACAACGAGGAATCCACAAAATCATTATCTTCGTATGCTCCGCCATGATGGGTTACAATACCCCCAGTAATCCTCCGAGCACCCCCAGGACAGTGTGGTGGGGAGGGCACCGAGAAATCCCCCCTCTGCAAGATCTGCTTCCTTCTCTTGCTGGATGTTCCGTTCTTTCTCGCCAGGGAGCGTAAAGCTCTGCTTGTATCTGGCAACAACTGTTTCTTCTGGGCAGGAGTCAGTCTCACGTGGCCTTTTAAAATGTTGAGGGAAATTCACTCAGGGCGTTGATCAAATTTGCGAGGCCCACTTTCAGGGGTGCCTTAATAACAGCAGCTTGCACCACACAACAACTGCATCATGGGTAGATTCCTTCTCATTACGGGCTGACATGATGTGAAGATCAATGTTTCCGGTCGTCAAAATAACCGCGAGTGTAGATGGGCGCTCCGCTTTTAAAGATCCACAAGTCTCATTGAAGGACTACCACCACGAAACGGAGAGTGGTTACTCAGGGTACACTGTATCAGAGACTTCACAGTGTGTTATACAATCTCCACACATCCTTCTCACCGATTTCTCCACCAAAAAGAAAATATCGTTGCAGTAAAACATGGCATATTGGAAGACAAAATCATTTCTAGCACATACACGACTTGATGTCGGGGGTATACTATTTTGTTCTCAGACTGAATGACGGGTGTCTCCTGACGAAGTCAAACAACAAATAACCGTGGGTTTGGATGTCGCATCTTAAAAGCTTCCTGAACTATTCAATCTTCCTGGGATACATCGTTTAGCTAAATGGGTGATCGGTGAGGCGTCTCTTGGGTTCTTGAATACCCCGAGATAATGACGTTTCAAGCTGATGGTACCGTTCCTTTGGTTTTCCAAACAGATTTCTGCACGATGTAACAAGACACTCATGGTTGCGATGATGGCTACCTCTCGTGAATAATTTTGTCAACCTGGTCAACCGTTCGCTCATTCCCAGTCATCAATCACCACCAACGTCGTTTCTGATCATACCCATTCTTCTACTTTGGGTACCCATCGCTAACGTGACTCCTTTCAAAGATGATATCTCGAGACTGGCCCTCTCTGTAACACCACACCATCCAGCGGGAGGTGGTGTCATTACTTCATGGATGTGATTTATAAACATTGTTGACCCAAAACAGGTTTTTCCCACATCCTGTTGGACCAGCAGATCACACGTAAAGGAAGTTTCCACCTTTGGAGCCAACCTTCTTCTGTTAGCGCCACACATTGACATTCCGCGGGGGTTGGAACGGTCATCATCAGCCTCATCCTAATATCACTGTCATCACCGCCACTCATTTTTTAAACAACGCCTAGTCAGTGACAACGACGCGGGCAACGATAACACCCCATTTATTTTAATATAAAAAGAAAACATCGATCGCACGCGGCTGCAGCAACAACGGAAACACCCCCCCTCTATTTTTAAACCCACTACGTCACAACCACCCCCACCAAAAACAAAGACTCCAAAAAAAAAAAATCTTTAATTAGCTTCACCACACACCGTGACCCTTGACCCCGCCACGTCATGATGCGCACCACCTGACGCACCACCTGCCGCGACACCTGCCGCGACACCTGCCGCCTACTTCCGACATGCGCAACACCACTTCCGGTGGAGGTCCCCTCTTAAGCCGAGGTCCCCTTGGGGGGTGAAACCTCCCTGAACCCCTACTACTGAATCGTACTTTCAATCTTCCTGGTACATCGTTAGCTAAATTGGTGATCTGTGAGGCGTCTCTTGGTCTTGAATACACCAATAATGACAGTTCAGCTGATGGTCCCGTTGTTCTTTGTTTTTTCCCAAACAGATTCTGCACATTGTACATGACAACTCCATGTTGCGATGATGGCTACCTTTCGTGAATAATTTGTCACCGCTGTCTTCCGTTACGCTCACAAGTCATCAATCACCACCAAACGTCGTTTCTGATCATGCCCATCTTCTACTTTGGGTAGACCCTTCGATAAACGTACTCATTTCAAAGATGATATCCAGACTGCCCACTCTCGTTAACACTCACACAATCTCAGCGGGAGGTGGTGTACATTACTTCATGGAATGTGATTTATAAACTTGTTGACCCAAATCAGTTTTTCCACTTCCTGTTGGGACCACAATCAACACAGGTAAAGGGATGTTTCTCCCACCTTGGATCCATACCTTCTTCTCTTAGCGTCCCCACATTGCATTCTCTTTTTATTCCTGTCTCATCACATCATCCTATATCACTGTCATCAACCGCCATCTCATATATTTTTAAACACGCCTACAACAGCGGACAACCACGCGGCAACGAGAAAACACCCCATTTATTTTATATTAAAAAGAAAACATCGATCCGCACGCGCGCGCAGCAACACGGAACACCCCCCTCTATTTTTAACCCACTACGTCACAACCACCCCCACCAAACAACAAAGACTCCAAAAAAAAAAAAATCTTTTATTAGCTTCACCACACACCGTGACCTTGACCCCACCACGTCATGCGCACCACCTGACGCACCACCTGCCGCGACACCTGCCGCGACACCTGCCGCCTACTTCCGACATGCGCAACACCACTTCCGGTGGAGGTCCCCTCCGAGGTCCCCTTTTGGGGGGTGAAACCTCCCTGACCCTACTACTGAACGTACTTCAATCTTCCTGGATACATCTGTTTAGCTAAATGGGTGATCTGTGAGGCGTCTCTTGGGTTCTTGAATACCACCAGATAATGACTGTTCAAGCTGATGGTCCGTTGTTCTTTGTTTTTCCCAAACAGATTCTGCACGATGTACATGACACTCATGTTGCGATGATGGCTACCTTTCGTGAATAATTTTGTCACCCTGTCATCCGTTTCGCTCATCAAGTCATCAATCACCACCAAACGTCGTTTCTGATCATCCCATTCTTCTACTTTGGGTAGCCCTTCGATAAACGTGACTCCTTTCAAAAGATGATATCCAGACTGCCACTCTCCGTAACACCACACAATCTCAGCGGGAGGTGGTGTCATTACTTCATGGATGTGATTTATAAACTTGTTGACCCAAACAGTTTTTTCCACTTCCTGTTGGACCAGCAATCACACAGGTAAAGGGATGTTTCCACCTTGGATCCATACCTTCTTCTGTTAGCGTCCCACATTGACATTCTCTTTTTATTCCTGGTCATCATCAGCATCATCCTATATCACTGTCATCACCGCCATCTCATTTTTTAAAACACGCCTACGTCAGCGGACAACCACGCGGCAACGAGAAAACACCCCATTTATTTTATATTAAAAAGAAAACATCGATCCGCACGCGCGCGCAGCAACACGGAACACCCCCCTCTATTTTTAACCCACTACGTCACAACCACCCCCACCAAACAACAAAGACTCCAAAAAAAAAATCTTTTATTAGCTACACCACACACCGTGACCTTGACC
>JAFLJL010000982.1:58274-70872 GCA_018398815.1 Conus ventricosus
ATATCAACTGATCACATTCTTTTGTGTAACTTAATGAAGAAATTCATTCCAAATGCGCTGTACAGCTATTCAAAATGTTTTCCCTGTCAGCTAATGAAACATATCTTTTCTTTTTGACTTAGCTAAAAGTCAATTGGCAAATATTATAATAGATAAGTCGTGGTGAGATGAGACAGAAGAGTTATATGTTTGATGGTGTTTTTTTTTTCCATCTTTGATTAAGTGGATTTTCTATTTTTGTGTTTATAGCTGCAGATAAGTTAATGTTTTTGACTTGTTGTGGTACGTTTCTTTTTCCTGGCCCCATTTCCCCCCCCCCCCTTTTTTTTCTTTCTTTTTCTTTTTTTTCCCGTCTAATATCACGTAATGTGGAAAGACGTAAAACAAAACAAAACACACACACACACCACACACACCCACACACACACACACACAACACACACACACACACACACACACACACAACACACACACCACACACACACGCACTGACGCACTCACGCACGCGCGCATGCACACACAACACTCACGCACACACGCACACACACACACACACACACACACACACACACACACACACACACACACACACACACACACACACACACACACACATGCGCACACAATAAAACACAAGAATAAAAGCGTTTACTTCATGGTGAAGTGAGCTACATCATTCAAGAAATACACTGTCATCTGGCAGTGTCTGAAAGTTTCTTTTCCGGAATGTGAGAACATGAGGGACAGATGTAAGAAACTGCCACAAGAGGGCAGAAAAACAACAGCAGGGTGTGAAGGGAGGGGTGGCTGGGATTCTGAGTCAAGACGTTTTGATGCGTGGAGTGCATTTTTCTCTAGGGGCTGATGATGGGTGCTCTGTCGTTTGGATACACTGATTGGTGGACAGGTAATGTGTAGGCCATTTCTGTTCTGTTATCATCACCACATTTTTAAAATCATTATTTTGTTAATTAGTTGCCCTCTTTATCGTTCTCAATGACAATCTTGAACTTTCTCACATTATCACAGCCATCCTCATTATGATTGTTTTCATCAGCACATTTTTTTAATCATTGTTTTGTTAATTCGTTGCCCTCTTTATGTGTTCTATTTATAATCTTGAACTTTCTCAATTATCACAGCCACCCTCATTATCATTGTTTGTTTATCATCAGCACATTTTTTTTAATCATTGTTTTGTTAATTTGTTGCCCTCTTTATTGTTCTCATTTATAATCTTGAACTTTCTCACATTATCACAGCCATCCTCATTATCATTGTTTGTTTATCATCAGCACATTTTTTTATTCATTGTTTTGTTAATTCGTTGCCCTCTTATTGTTCTCATTTATAATCTTGAAATTTCTCACATTATCACAGCTATCCTCATTATCATTGTTTGTTTATCATCAGCACATTTTTTTTAATCATTGCTTTGTTAATTCGTTGCCCTCTTTATTGTTCTCATTTTAATCTTGAACTTTCTCACATTATCATAGCTATCCTCATTATCATTGTTTGTTTATCATCAGCACATTTTTTTAATCTTTGTTTTGTTAATTCGTTGCCTCTTTATTGTTCTCATTTATAATCTTGAACTTTCTCACATTATCACAGCTATCCTCATTATCATTGTTTGTTTATATCAGCACATTTTTTTTTATCATTGCTTTGTTAATTCGTTGCCCTCTTTATTGTTCTCATTTATAATCTTGAACTTTCTCACATTATCACAGCTATCCTCATTATCATTGTTTGTTTATCATCAGCACATTTCTTTTAATCATTGTTTTGTTAATTCGTTGCCCTCTTTATTATTCTCATTTATAATCTTGAACTTTCTCACATTATCACAGCTATCCTCATTATCATTGTTTGTTTATCATCAGCACATTTTTTTTTATCATTGCTTTGTTAATTCGTTCCCTCTTTATTGTTCTCATTTATAATCTTGAACTTTCTCACATTATCAAAGCTATCTCATTATCATTGTTTGTTTATCATCAGCACATTTCTTTTAATCATTGTTTTGTTAATTCGTTGCCCTCTTTATTATTCATTTATAATCTTGAACTTTCTCACATTATCACAGCTATCCTCATTATCATTGTTTGTTTATCATCAGCACATTTCTTTTAATCATTGTTTTGTTAATTCGTTGCCCTCTTTATTATTCTCATTTATAATCTTGAACTTTCTCACATTATCACAGCTATCCTCATTTCATTGTTTGTTTATCATCAGCACATTTCTTTTAATCATTGTTTTGTTAATTCGTTGCCCTCTTTATTATTCTCATTTATAATCTTGAACTTTCTCACATTATCACAGTATCCTCATTATCATTGTTTGTTTTGTTTGTTTTCCTTGCATTTTCCTCCAGTCTCCTCTTTCATGCTTGTAATGAACGAGAATCCAAACGAGACATCAATCCGACATCAAATCGGTATAAAATGCGACATAAAATTGATTTAAATCCGACATGAAATTGACATTAAAATGCGAAATGCATAGGTGCGCACGGCACGCTGCACACAGCACGGGGACTACTGCAGTGACACAGAAAACACACACACGCGCGCGCGTGAGCGCGCAGAGAGGAGAGAGAGAGAGAAGAGAGAGAGAGAGGAGAGAGAGAGAGAGAGAGAGGAGAGAGAGGAGACTCAAAGACTAAAAAACTAAAAAAATTTTTATTCGATAAAGGCCGGCCCCCTTACTGAAGGGGGATGTTCCACAACTAAGCGAGAGAAAAGCCAGTGGCATATAAAAAATCAAAATTAATAAACGAAATAAGATTCTTCTTTGTGTACACTAAAAGTAACATTCATAAAGTAACGATTTTAAACCCTTTTCGGGCCCCCGAAAAACATACTTTGAAAATGTTTCATTTAGTTATTCTGTGACGAATAAGTAAATTTAAACCCTAAAATTTGCTGGCGCCTTATAGTATTTCGGTTGTATAAATTTTTCTTAAGATCATTCGGGACAGGGCGCAAAAAAGTGCAATTCACTTTTTTTCCAGTGTTCATGACGGCTGTAAAATATTTTCATTTCTGACGCTGTATCTAAAGAAAAGCATGCTTACGAGAACCCCAAATCGAAATTTGGGTAAATTCACTTTTTTATATCTATTCATTTTTAGCTCAATATACTTTTCTCTCAAATGATGTTTTTAAAACCTGTATGTGCAAATCTGTCACTAGTATTTTGTGATCATGCCACCCTGCCACTACAATCAATAATTTTTTGCCAAAAAGATTTAAAAAAACCTGATATATTTTGGGCACCCTGGTTGCCCCAGCTCGAAAACCCATACTTTTTAAAAAATAACAAATTTGTAACCCAAGTCCTTTTCCCCTGAGAATCTAAATTTAATAACATTTTGTATCCTTTTAAACGGCAGCCTATCTTTTTCTTTTGGTCAATTTACCCCCAATACTTAAACATTTCATGTATAAATTAGGTAAATTGGATATCTCCAAAGTTACCATAAAAAAGATCTTTTGGCTTCGTTTCGACTTTAAGAAAGCGTTTCAATGCAACAAATGTACTTTTTCTATTCTGCTTTTTTTTTAAAAAACCCCCTATTTTCCGCACCATCTGTGCATTGGCTGAATCTGAGAGTCAAATTTTACAAAGACACTGAAAGCATTGCAATCTAATTTATTAAGAATGTAGCAAGAAAAAATAACGCTTTTTTCCCCTTTTTATTAGCTATTTTTGGCAGCAAAACAAAAACTGAGTCTTTTTTAAAATAGATTCCAAGAATTAACGCATTTATACTTTATCTCTCATTTCCATACGTCCTTTTTCTCTTTCCAAAAAGTTTTCTTCATTTTTACTTTCAGTTCTAATTTCTTGCAGCATTATATAAACTATTTAACTGTCTGAAAACCCCACTACTGTTATAGACAATAAAATAAGTCTCGGAAAAAGTGGAAAAATAATTCTATGGATCAAACGTAACCCATGGCCATAAAGACCTTTCTAAATTATTTCCAAAAAGCCAGTTCATTTATAAAAAGTGAAAAAAGAAAGGACTACAAAATCCCCCTGCTTGCCCCCTCGTGTACAATTCAACGCATCAACAGTTTGCCCCCCCCCTTCTCTTGCCTTTACTTCGTTAACTGCTTTTAACACAACGATACATTCCCCTTAAATTCCTTTTTTTGATAGATCCACAAAAAAACCTTCAGATTAGAATGAATGCCTTTTCAAATCCACGAAAGCAACATTAACTTCCTATTATGGGCGAATTTTTTTTTGGACACAGCAAGCAAAGTAAAAATATGTCGATTGTTAAATATCCCTTTTTAAAACCCGGTTGGGTACTCCCCTTAATATCATTCTGGGAATCCATTCTTGTAATTTTCCTATTAAAAAATTTGAACTTTTAAAATTTTTGCTACTACGTCACTAAGAAAACCACAAAATTGTTAACGATTGAATGCCCTTTCTTTACAAAGGAATGATTACGGATTCTGTCCAATTTTTTCGGAAAAATTCCCTTTCTCAAAAAAATAGTTAAATAGTGAAATGGGAAAATTTAAAAAAGGGGTTCCCCGGAATTTTTGAAGAACTCACTTTAGTCCATCGGGCCCAGCTGACTTCCTTTTTTTAGTTTTTTAAGGGAAAGTAAAACTTCTGCTCTCGAAATTGGCCTGTCCAGTACATTGTTTCATTGTTTAAAGTATTTGATATCAATCTCTCTTCTTGTTTTTTAAAAAACATTTTTAAAAATGTCATACCATTTTTCATAATATATCATTTAAAGGCGGGATTTTCTTTTCGAGATTTTGTGCATTGTGCCCCAGAAGTTCTTCTGACTTTTTCGAGTTTCCCCAATTCATTTACAACGATTCGTTATGATTTTTCTGTTTTTTTATTTGGGGTTCTTATACTCCGTTTTGAAATCAAAGTGGCTTCTAATAAAATTCCAATGTCCCAAACCTTCTCAACGTCTTTACTCCAGTTTCCCCGTATAATTCTTGGTCAAACCCACCTTCTCTTGCTTTTTTACCTCCAAGACTTTTCTCTTCATATCAACAGCTTGTTCTTTAACAATTTTGTTTGAACAGTCAAGGGATCCTAATATAAAAGCTTCTGCTATCAAATTTTCTGGTACACGATATACTATAGACTAGTAAAACGTTCCCCTACATCTCTTTCCAACATATTTTGTCATAAAAGGCTCTGTCTACGCTTGGTTTTCTGTCATAATCTTTTTTTTTTTTGCCCTTTGGGGGATAATAAAAGGGGTAGGGGAAACAGATTCGTTCTTTCAAGAACCCTTAAAGTTAAAAGGCATTCAAAAAATTTAACAATTCCCCGGTAGAAAGTATCTTGACATACTTCCCGAATCGAAATAAAAATGAACGACCCTTTAAGGGCACCCCAATAATACCCCTTGCAAATATATAAACCAAATACAGTAACATGTTAAATAGTTTTTCCCCTTGTATTAATACAGATCCCCGAACACCTCTTATTTTGTTGTCCAATTTTCCAAAAAAATGGGTTAATGTGGGGGGTTCCCCCTCATGGAATTCAGGGAAAAATTGGGAAATCCTTTCATTTTGATCCCCATAAAAATAAATCAAAATCATGACACCGTGATTTTCCATGACCATTTTCCCCCAAAATCTATTCCATTGTTGTAACCGTAAATGAGTAATTTGGGGAATTGTCTGGGGGGCTAAGCACATATAAAAGGACATTCTTATCTCCAAAAAAACTTTTTCCCAAAATGATAAACAGTACTTTTCCACAATCAAGCGGATGGACAAGAAAGAAGAGAATTTTTCGAACTAAGATATTATACCCCGGAACATCCCCTTGCTTTCCAGTTTTACCGCAGGTTTGAGGAAAAAACTTTATGATCTTTTAATATGCCCGCATCAAAAATTTTTTACAAAAAATTTCGACTAAACACACAAAATTAAAGGGGTAACAAAGTTTAAAAAAAATACGCATCATTCATTTTGACAAAAACCACAACATTTCCCAAGAGAAATGATACGCATTCACAAAATTGTCTAAAATTCCCGGTTTTTCAAAAAGCTATTCCTCCTTGTCACTCTCATACCTTTCTCATCCATTCGCACATAATCTAGTGATGTCATCTTTCATTTGTTTCTCCTATTGTTTTCACAAAAACCATCGGTTTAGTTTTTTTAAATTTTTTTTTACATTCCCCCCAATCACAGACTTACCACTTTTCTATCCCCGCCAAAATATCTTTCTTTCCCCCGGGGTTTGTGATCCACTTTTTTCATGTTTGTTTTCATGGAGAATTATCAACCACACAGTCAGCTTTTATTTCCCTTTGTCCCCATTCATCAGTCATCCTTACAAAACGTTTCATTCCCCCAATGTCACCGATCTCATGATCATATTCGTCTGTTTTTCATTTTTCATAGCCCCCATTGTCATTCACACCTTCACCTTGACAGTTTCAATTACTGACGTACTATCGCAATCACTTACAGTGCAGTTTTTTTAAACCCCACTGTCATTATCATGGAGCCCCAAAGGTTGCAACCACGACAATATTAAAGGAGCAGTGTGTTTGGGAAATCCATAAAATAGAAGTTATTTCAGTTAATCATATTAGTGGTTTTCTTTTAGTATTTTTCGTTATCATCATCATACTTTACAACAAGGAAACAATCATTTGAACTTACACAGACATGTTCATTTGAACACTGAAAATATGAGAGCTCCAATGCGAGGCTGTTTAAAGTTCGAGCCTGCCTGTCCCGCCGAGCGTGTCGCACGCCGGGTTTTAAAATCACCACGGTTCCGACCACTGAATCTTTCGCTGTGTGTTTTCTGCCCTGAAGGTGCGGGTCCTTTTATTTTTTTACCACTTAAAAAGTTTTTGGAAAAAGATAAACTTTAAACCCCCGGGGCCGGGCCCGGACCATTATCGAAGTGGGCCAGTTTTCGCTGCCATCCAAAACCTACTTCACTCCTTCAAAGACAAGGTGGTTAAAATAATTGAAACTTTCTTGTTTTGGTTTTGGGGACTTTAAGTGAGGCGTAATTTTCTCCTTTTTTCTCTCATTGAAGGAAAGTCTTCTCCAATGAAAAGCTGGGTACCCTTTAACTTCTGTTTTGCAGCAGGATCCCCACTTTGTCTTGTAAAAGGTACAGCATGAATAATGGGGGAGTCGGGGCCCGGAATTCAAACGGTGTACCCGTCAATTTAACTCTTGAAGTTCTAGTTTATGTCAAAAATTTCCCTTTACGCATCCTCACTGTCCGCCAGGTCTCACGTTCTCTACGTGGGCACCCTGTATAATTATTTGTTCCCTTTGGAAGGCCCCGAATCGTACCCTTTCCCGTCCAAATTTCAATTTTTTTCATTAAATTCTCTTCTCAATTTCAAATTTTCATTTTCCCGTTTTAAGTCGATATTTCTTTTTGAGTGACTAATTTCTCCCTTTAAAACTATCACACCTCCTTTCACCCCTCTATATCTCCCTATCGCTCACCTTACATTTAAAAACTCTCATTTTCATTAATTTCAGAGTGGGCTCCTGGGGGGCGTAGATGGCGTACCATGCGTAAAACCTTTTCCCGTCCACACTTTCCTGCGCGTTTTCCGCCCCAGCGCGTCCCGGGGGGCCCGTCGCTTGCTGTCAGTGGGTTTTCTGCCAGGTCCTGGGTTGAGCTCCCGCCCCCACTGATGGATTTTAAAATTTCCCTAGAAGAGAGGACGAGGGCATTTTCCCACCAGACACCGTCAGCACGAGTTCTGAGTTTCAAAATGGATATCCCGCGCGGCAAGAAAATCAGCCGTTTCAACAAAAAACGCTGAAACCAGCGCAAACTGACCACAAACGGGCTGAAAGTCAGCGGGCCCGGGTGGCATTTCCCTTTACAAATCATGGTCAAATACCAAAACCCTGTGCATAAGTACAAAAAGAGAAAACAGTGTTATGTGCAAGGGTCGCAACGCGGACTTGTCAAAACTTGTTTCTACACATACCCCCAGAGAAGAGAGAGAGGAGAGAGGGAAGGGGAGAGAGAGGGAGAGAGAGAAGAAGAAGAGAGAGAGAGGGGAGAGAGAGGAGAGAGAGAGAGGAGAGGAAGAATTTCATCAGCTTTTTTCTATGTTTCCCAAAGCTATGAATAACTACTTAAACAGTTTTTTCCAGACAAAACAAGGTATTTGTTCTCCAAACAAAAACAACAACAACAACATAATACATTTCAATTACTTTAACGTTCAACTTGTCAAAAACAAACTATGCACAGAGTCCAATTGCAGGCGCATCGATAAAAGCTATTTTACATACTCTTCTCTCTCTCCCTCTCTTCTCTCTTCTCTCTCTCTCTCTCTCTCTCTCTCTCTCTCTCTCTCTCTCTCTCTCTCTCTCTCTCTCTCTCTTGATGATACAGAATGCAGGAAGAGAAACGAAAGATGCGCAGACTTTTAAGACAATTTAGGAAGACATCTGAAAAAGATGATGGGGCAGCTTTTTGTAAAGCAAGAAGGGAGTATAAAAATCTACTGCTTAGAAAACAGAAATTGTATAATGATTTTCAGTTTATGAAAATACTGAACTCTGTGAATAATCAACAAGAATTTTTGAAATCACTGCGTTCATTACATAACAAGAAATCTCAGCCTCGAAATAGTATTACTATGGAGGGTGGCATCAACACTTTAAACAAGTGTTAGAAAAGGATGCCCTACCTCAGGCTGTCCAAAATATCACAGACGACATATGCACAAATTACATGGACCAACCTATTACAAAAGAAGAAATTTTAATCGCAATTAGAAAGCTGAAAAATCGTAAAGCTCCTGGGCCCGATGGCTTGTTAGGGGAATTCTTTAAAAATTTGGGGGGACGTGCCATTGACTTTTTAGTGAAATTGTTTAATGCACTGTTTGACAAAGGAATGTATCCCGAGGGCTGGTGTGAGTCTATTATAATGCCTTTATATAAAAAAGGTGAAGTCAACAACACTAATAATTATAGGGGAATTTCCTTATGTAATATATCAAGTAAACTTTACAGCTCAGTTATAAATAAAAGACTTTCAGACTGGGTTAAAATAAATGATATTACCGGTGAACATCAGGCTGGATTTAAAAAAGATTATTCAACGACTGATCATATGTTTACTCTATTGGCAGCTATACAAAAGGAGTTTGCATATAACCGAAAATTATATGTAGCTTTTATAGATTTTGAAAAAGCTTTTGACTCGATTTCAAGAAACTTTTATGGCCAATACTGAGAAATAAGGAAATAAAAGGAAAACTTTACCGCTGTGTAGAAAGTATGTATTATGATGTTAAAGCTAGAGTTAAATGTGGTGCTAGAGTTAGTGATTTAATAAAATGTACAAGGGGAGTAAAACAGGGCGATGTGTGTAGCCCCATCTTGTTTTCATTATTTATCAATGATTTGGTGTAACATTTGATTTAACATAATTATTTATTATGCTTTTAGCTGATGATATTGTCCTGTTGTCTGAAACTCCGATCGGTTTACAAAATCAACTAAATCAATTATATTCGGCGGCAGAGAGACTGGAACTTTAAGTGAACATGGAAAAATCTAAAGCATTCAGAATGCCTGTTGTCAATGTATATAAATATCTCGGACTATATTTTTCAACTAGGCTTAGTTTTTGGTTTACTTGCCAAGATCTGGTCAGCCGAGCCAAAAGATCTGTCGTGAGCATTTTGTCCTTAATGTATAAGTTTGATAAGTATTCCCCGAATACATTTTTTAAATTGTTTGATATACAAGTTCAACCAGTAGCTCTATATGGAACTGAGATATGGGGATTGACAAACAATCAAGACATTGAAAAGGTACATTTATTTGCTATGAAAATTTTTTTGCATGTTGATCAAAAGACTCCAAACGATCTTATATACGGAGAACTTGGAAGGTATCCTATTTACTTAAATGCTTACACGAAAAGTATAACATATTGGTTAAAAGTAGTTCAAATGAATGATAACAGACTACCTGCTATGGCGTATAAGACTATGTATATACTTGATCAAAGAGGTAAGCAAACATGGGCAAGTAGTGTACGTAAATGTTTCTGTAATTATGTTTTTTTTTCTATGCATGGATGAGTCAGGGTGTTGGATGTGCAAGAAGCTTTGTGGCTTGTTTCAAGCAACGCATCATTGATTGTAGGTGGCAGGAATGGGACTCTTATATTCAGACGAATGACAGATTTTCATTGTATAGATTGTTTAAAGTTAATCATTTGATTGAACCATACGTTTCATTGTCCTTGTGTACTTTTGTAAGAACTGCGCTAACCAAGTTTAGGTTTGGAGTATCTGATATCGCCGTGCACTCCCAAAGATATAAGTATGGTGGAAATGGAGCTGCCACATGTCGTCTATGTAGTTCAGCAATAGAGGATGAGATTCATTTCGTGTTTAGCTGTCCAATGTTGAATGACTTAAGAAATAAGTTCATTCCGCCAAAATTTTATAGTAGACCATCTAATTTTCGTTTAATATTGCTACTGTCAACAAAAAATGAAAACGTAATACGAAACTTAGCAATATACCTGTACAAATCATTTAAACGCATTAGAGCTTTATCTGAATAAGTACGAGCAAAGTAAATATGTTTGTACGTTTTACATAGACATAGCGTGTGTTAAAATGATAATTTTGATTTTGATTTATTATATTATTCACAGTTTATATGTTTGACCCCCTTCAGATAGGGCCATGGCGTTTTTTTTAATAAATTATCATTCATTCATTCATTCTCTCCCTATTCCCCTCTTTTTCTCTCTGTCCCCACGTCCTTCGTTCTCTCTCTGGCTAGCTCCAATTCTTTGTCTGTCAGTGCTTTAGTCAGCTTTGTTTATCTAATACTATTTAAAGTACAGTTTGGAAGTCAACGTCTGTCAGTTTCAAAGCTGGTTCATGAGGTGATTCCGCCTTGACCAAACACGCCTAGACCCAATCATGACACATGCTCAAGTATTTTGCAATTTGTTTACATTTGGTTATGGGCAGTCCTAACATTGAAAGTCCTGAAACCACTCTTTTAAGAACCATGCCTAGTGAACCTACAACTAGAACAACCACTTTCGTGCTAAATCCGGCACCACTAAGAGCACAGCAAAGAGGCAAGTACTTTTGAAATTTGCTCTCATAGCATGTTTGTATGAATGTGTCAAATGGGTTTGAAACCTCGATGACGAATGTCAACGAGTTTCGATGGTCATTGAAGCATAGATCAGGTTTCAGCCTTGGCAGATCTTTAACTCCGTTTATAGAGACAGGCCTATTTTGAAAAACATCCACAAAATCCGTCGCAATGCATTTCTGTAGTTCCTTTCTGATGATTTCAACACATCTGTCGTGTCTTTGTGTGTGGAGGCCCCTCAGTCGACGACATCCATTCAGGGCATGGGAATATGTGTCAAAACGAAACCCGCACAAAGCACACTCTCTCCAGTAAGTCGTCCCTTGCTGATTAAGCTGGTTATTTGGTCATTGATGCTGGTGTTCGTGAGGTGTCACTGCCGCATTCGGAATCGCATCCCGGGGGATTCTCCCTTGTTGCAGCTGCCGAAAATGGTGTATATCTTTGTCCTTTTGCATTCTTAGATTGCGCTGTATAATTGTGTAGAATTACTGTAGCGAATTTGAACTACCCTATCATCAGAGGCTGGGAGTACTACTCCGAAACTGTCGCTGTTTTCATCGAATTCCAGCTTAAGATCCAGCTGCACATAGTTCATGGAGCTCAACGAAGGAAGAACGTGACCAGTTGACCTTGCTGCCTTTCCTTAACTTCCCTTCGGTGTCTGTGGCATATCCTCCAAAATTGCTGTCGTCTGGATCTGCGTGAGGCACTTTTCTCTTTCCATGTGGAGATGGAAACTGTTGCGCGCTACCATTCTGACATGTTGCTCATCACTGTTCAAACAGAGATCAGAAAGGAGATGCGTTTGGCGTAGTACATGGTAGTTGGTTTCAACAGACCAAGGCCGCCTTGTTTTCGGGGAAGGAGCATGTGCGCTCGATTGGTAGAAGAGTTCTGTTTGAGATGAACGCGAACAAAATCAACGAAATTATCTTCCAGAGTCTTCAGGTGTTTTTCTGTTAAGTTTGAATTGCTGTAATAAAAGTTCAATTTTGAAGAAGCCATGACGTTTACAGCATCAATTTTTCTACACAGTGATAACTACATACATACATACATACATACATACATACATACATACATACATACATACATACACACACATACATACATACATACATACATACATACATACATACATACATACATACATACACACACCAAGTCTCCATTTCCAAGCTACCTATTCCCTTTTCCTCCCTGTCCTTTACCCACCACCCCACCCCCATCCTTCCTCTGAGAATCCGAACCTTTTCTCACCACCAACACAGCCCTGATTCAATGAACAGTATCTCTGTATTCCCTGCTGGAGAAGGGGCATCCCTAGCTGCCGGCAGTCTCACACAACATGGGGGGGGGGGGGGGGGCACTCTGTATCCTGGGGAAGGGGACTGGCTGCCCGCAGTCTCCACAACATGGGGGGGGGGGGGGGGAGCATCTCT
>JAFLJL010000983.1:2500-23895 GCA_018398815.1 Conus ventricosus
GTACAGGCACGCGCAGGACACTCCATTAAGATATCAAGGGACATAACTGCTCCTGAACAGAGGTAAATTAGACTACAGGATGCAGCTCATAACAGCCCCAAAGTTGCATCCCCATGGGTGTACCAGCCCGTATTTCATGACTGCAGAGCCCACCGGCGAAAAAACACCACCCCCCAGCTGCCGAGCACACCCCACAGACCCAACCACCCCTGCCCACGGACAGATGAAGACAGTGCCACTCCAGACACAGCCAAGCTTTCGCCATACGGTCTTATGTGCCCTCAAGAGAGAATCCAAAGTTGTAGTCTTTCCCACTGTCAACAGGACTTTCCCTGTGGTCACAGCCACTTCAGCAAAATCTAGGGAGAGAAACAAATCCCTAATTGAGTGGAAGGTACGAATCCTTGATAAACTGCAAAAAGGGGAAACACAGTAAACTGTCAGCAACTACCAAACGAGAGTACTTCAGCTAGTGCCAGGCAAAGTCCTGAACAGAGTCTGAATTGAGGGATTGACAGAGGCAGATGATTCCAAACTCCAAGACCTGCAGGCAGCTTTCCACAGGAACAGACTCAGTGCAAACCAGAACACCAGGCTACATGTCGACATGGAGCAGACCATGAAACGGTGTTCGACAGCAGGGACAAAGAAGTGTGTCGCCCGGATCCAGCGTACTTACCGAAACATGTTGCACGGGATTGTATATATCTATCAGACAGATCAGAAGTCAAAGCCATGGCTCGTCAATGTTGTTTATTGTCACCTTTCCCCTTCTTCCTAGTAACTGACTGAATCATGAAGACCCCTATGACACGCAGGACCAATGGAGTATGTTGGACACTTTGGGCTTCAATTTCGCTGATGATCTGGCGCTCATCTGACGCCACTCCATTCAGATGCGGGACAAAGCCACCTGCAGTGCAACAACATCAGCATGGACACGGCTCAGGAACAAGAAGAGAAAAAACAGAGTTCATGACCTTCAACACCATTGCCGACACTCCAGTCGCAGTTAGAGGAGACCCAGTCAAGGAGCTCAAGTACTTCATATACCTGAGCCATGGGGTTTATGGACAGAAAGGCACGTATGGTTAGTCACTTCAAGGATAGGCAATCAGTGATCGGCCCTAAGGCTGTGTCAGGCCAATTGACATAGGCTAGAACACCAAGGCTACCTCAAAATGTTGTTATGCTTTGCATAGTTATGTGGGGATTGTCTTCAGTTGTCACAAGGTCCTAGAATAGCATTATCAGTCTCCAAAATGCCCTGAAGTCGGAGTGCGGCTGCCCATGTGGTGGGGTGTGGCTCCAAGACGTCTAGAGGACGACCAAGGCGCTGCACCTGAAGATACAGACAGTCATCAACAGCTTTGAACTCATGCTCTTTATGGTCCATCCGACCGCAGATGGCCATGTAACGGTTGTCATAAAATTCCAACGTGAGGTGACTGCAGGCGGAAATTCAAGCAAACTTTAAAAGAATCTTCTTCTTCTTCTGGAACACTCAGATGGTGATGCCAGTTGCCCGCACGAAGTTGACTGTCCCCCGAAGGTCCGCTAGGTCCCCATAGAGCTTGGCTCTCAGAGCCACTGGCTCCGGCCATGTGTCCTGCCTGGCAGTAGCATGGAGGTGACAGTCCTGTGGTATGTGCTCAGTTTTTTTTTAAAGTTACTATTCCGCTGAACAAAACAAAACAAATAAATTGCATGACAAACACCTGTAATTTCTCTCTTTCTTTCGTTCGGCAGAATTGAAACTTTTCTCAGAACGTTGTCATACGCTTAACATCGATTTCATTCAGTCGTACCATCTCTCCGAGCTGCCATTTGAACATCCAGCTGTCAGGCACAGCATTGAGGAATCGCGTTAAAAGGCGGGAGAGGAATCAGTTTCCACACATGCTGGAGGGGGGGGGGAGGGGCAACAGGACACATCCTTTGGAAGCCATCATCCAACACCACCTGGCAGCTCCAACCTGAAGTCCCCAGCGGAGGAGGATGGGACAACCCAGAAGGCAGCTGGAGAGAGACACTGAGGTAGATGGCTGAAGCTCGCTTGGGGGCGAAGGATCTAGGTCAGTTTGTTTTTGTTGTCTATATTTATCAGGATACGCCTACATGGTCAGTTTGTTTTTGTTGTCTATATTTATCAGGATACGCCTACATGGTCAGTTTGTTTTTGTTGTCTATATTTATCAGGATACGCCTACATGGTCAGTTTGTTTTTGTTGTCTATATTTATCAGGATACGCCTACGTGGTCAGTTTGGTTTTCTTTTCTATCTTTACCAGGACACACCTGCCGTTGTTTTCACTGCAGAGAAGGGAGTGGTGTTCCTACCTGGCTGTGGTCAGCCTCAGGGCAACATCCTTAAATCAGCTGGGTGCTTTGTGTTTGTTTATCAGTTGCTGACCAGACGTTAGGGCTACACTCCTGTGAGGTCTGATGGATCCTGTATAAACCGGAGTCAGTATTTTCAGGTAGCAACCAGCCACGTTTTCCTCATTACAGCCGTTTTCTTTATTTTATTGATTACGGCATAATCGTGTTGTTGATACTTGGAAGTAGCGCAGCTTTCATACAAGTTTCACTCCGAAGCACGTGAGGAAGTCTCGCTGATGGATGTTCTGGTTTTCTGCCTGAAAGGGATCTCTTCTATATGTGGGAAGAGTGAGCAGGAGGTGGCCTGTAGTGATAGTGACCGTTGTGATAGTGACCGTTGTGATAGTGACCGTTTATTGGTCCTAGTGATAGTGACCGTTTATTCTCTGGCACAAGTTGAGACATGGTTCATTGCAAGTTGCATTTTTCAAGCTTCGTTCATTCGTTCGTCTGCTTTACTCTGGTGCGCACAACCTGGTCATCCTCATGAAGACTTTTGACGACGTTGGAAGACCATTGGTCAGCAGTACCATCAACACAAGAACATTGTTTTGTGGTACATCTCTTTTCATCATCAACGTGTTTCAATGGCCTTTCACTTTTTACTTGGGCTGATTTGCAAAACAAATTGCTATTGATCAACTGGTCCATCTCTTCGTGCACATCCCTTTGAAACGCTTTGAAAAGGAGCTTCTCCCAAAGTGTTGTGCTAAACCACTAGTTGTGTCTATAAAGATATTCAGCCGCCGTGGCGAAGTGGTTAGCGTCGCGGACTCCCGGCTGGGAGGTCGTGGGTTCGAATCCCATCAGAGTCATGTGGGTTTTTTCTGCCCCGACCGGCTCCTACCCATAGTTGAGTTTGCTGCGGACTCAGTTGGGAAGACTGGGACCACACAGTAGAGTTTCATCCACTTAATGGATGCGTTTCTGAGAGTGTTGCTCAAATTTCCTGACCAACACTGCAGGTGCCTGTGTCTCTCGGGCCTGGTTGACGCCGGGATATATTATGAAAGGAAGCGTAGAGTACAGCCCTGTCATGTAGTCTCAGACCGAAATGGAAATCCGTAGCATCATCTTAATCATCCTCATTCCCATTGATCAGCATTAAAAAAAAAAAATGTCTCAAATTCTGTGGCCCTTCATGCCCTGCTCTCATGGTGACCTCAGTTTCGATGTCCTCTCTGCGTCTGTGGCCTTGGTTTGCTTCCGTCGGGGTCACGGTGTCGGCGAGTCCATGGGGCTGTCGTTGGACGGACGTGGTGGCGCCCTCCAGAGGGAGAGCTCACTCACGCCGGCTCCGCGGCTGAACAATTTTTGTCGTCAGTAGGGGGCTTGGTGGGTGGTGTCCTGCGTATGTTGGATCAGAACAGGTGCCACTGAACACCACCGAAGTGACTCGGCAGCAGTGCAGTGTCTCCTCTGGTGGGTTGCCTCTTGACGACTTGGCATTGACTGCTCCCTGTGGATTGCTGGTGCCGGGGATGCGGCGGGGCCAGCCGGGCTGTGGCTGTGGAGGGGGTGTCGGAATGAGCGGCGTGGGTGCACTGCCTCTGAGGTGGCGCAGAGATTGGGACAGGAAAAAAAAAGATATTCAGTGTTTATTGATGTTTTGTTGTTGTTGTTGTTTTTGTTGCTTTCTCCTCTTTTGTTTCATTGTTTCTTCTGCTGAAAGGTTTCAAGCTCTTGTGTGAGCAGTGTCAACTGAACTGCTGTTCTCCGTTTGTTCCTATGTCAGACTGAACGGAGTGGATCATGGCATTCTTCTCCGTGTTCTACTACAGGTACCTAAAGATCATGGGCTTCAGACTGAACGGAGTGGATCATGGCATTCTTCTCCGTGTTCTACTACAGGTACCTAAAGATCATGGGCTTCAGACTGAACGGAGTGGATCATGGCGTTCTTCTCCGTGTTCTACTACAGGTACCTAAAGATCATGTGCTTCAGACTGAACGGAGTGGATCATGGCATTCTTCTCCGTGTTCTACTACAGGTACCTAAAGATCATGTGCTTCAGACTGAACGGAGTGGATCATGGCATTCTTCTCCATGTTCTACTACAGGTACCTAAAGATCATGTGCTTCAGACTGAACAGAGTGGATCATGGCATTCTTCTCCGTGTTCTACTACAGGTACCTAAAGATCATGTGCTTCAGACTGAACGGAGTGGATCATGGCATTCTTCTCCGTGTTCTACTACAGGTACCTAAAGATCATGGGCTTCAGACTGAACGGAGTGGATCATGGCATTCTTCTCCGTGTTCTAGTACAGGTACCTAAAGATCATGTGCTTCAGACTGAACGGAGTGGATCATGGCATTCTTCTCCGTGTTGTACTGCAGGTACCTAAAGATCATGTGCTTCAGACTGAACGGAGTGGATCATGGCATTCTTCTCCGTGTTCTACTACAGGTAACTAAAGATCATGGGCTTCAGACTGAACGGAGTGGATCATGGCATTTTTCTCCGTGTTCTACTACAGGTACCTAAAGATCATGTGCTTCAGACTGAACGGAGTGGATCATGGCATTCTTCTCCGTGTTATACTACAGGTACCTAAAGATCATGTGCTTCAGACTGAACGGAGTGGATCATGGCATTCTTCTCCATGTTGTACTACAGGTACCTAAAGATCATGTGCTTCAGACTGAACGGAGTGGATCATGGCATTCTTCTCCGTGTTCTACTACAGGTACCTAAAGATCATGGGCTTCAGACTGAACGGAGTGGATCATGGCATTCTTCTCCGTGTTCTACTACAGGTACCTAAAGATCATGTGCTTCAGACTGAACGGAGTGGATCATGGCATTCTTCTCCGTGTTCTACTACAGCTACCTAAAGATCATGTGCTTCAGACTGAACGGAGTGGATCATGGCATTCTTCTCCGTGTTCTACTACAGGTACCTAAAGATCATGTGCTTCAGACTGAACGGAGTGGATCATGGCATTCTTCTCCGTGTTCTAGTACAGGTACCTAAAGATCATGTGCTTCAGACTGAACGGAGTGGATCATGGCATTCTTCTCCGTGTTCTAGTACAGGTACCTAAAGATCATGTGCTTCAGACTGAACGGAGTGGATCATGGCATTCTTCTCCGTGTTCTACTACAGGTACCTAAAGATCATGTGCTTCAGACTGAACGGAGTGGATCATGGCATTCTTCTCCGTGTTCTAGTACAGGTACCTAAAGATCATGGGCTTCAGACTGAACGGAGTGGATCATGGCATTCTTCTCCGTGTTCTACTACAGGTACCTAAAGATCATGGGCTTCAGACTGAACGGAGTGGATCATGGCATTCTTCTCCGTGTTCTACTACAGGTACCTAAAGATCATGTGCTTCAGACTGAACGGAGTGGATCATGGCATTCTTCTCCGTGTTGTGCTACAGGTACCTAAAGATCATGTGCTTTGTCATTTTATCAATGCAGCTTAGAAAACTGTTAGGACTGCAGCTGGTCTTTTCCCTTTGTAGTGGATGCTGTTATAATGAAATTATATTGCACGATGACAAGCCAACCTAGACACGAAAGGGACATGTTTCAGAAACATGTTTGAAGATCCAAAGGGAGTCAAACGAGATCCAAAGGGAGTCAAACGAGATCCAAGGGAAAAGCAGTCAGCTCCATAGTAACTCAAGCATTGTCAGTCAAACCAGTTCTGACAGTGACAAAGCATTGTCAGTCAAACCAGTTCTGACAGTGACAAAGCATTGTCAGTCAAACCAGTTCTGAGAGTGACAAAGCATTGTCAGTCAAACCAGTTCTGACAGTGACAAAGCATTGTCAGTCAAACCAGTTCTGACAGTGACAAAGTATCGTTTATTATAAACATGACTTGGATCTTCTGATACCATTTGAAACCTCTCACATCGTTAACAATTTCAAAGGATGACACTCGAAATTTCCTTTTTGAAAATGGTTTTTTTTTTCATTTTGTTTTCTTTGTCTTCTCTGTTGGTTTACCTCCACATACCTCTAGTCCTCGTGCTTACATGGGATCTTCAGCTTCATCTTCAGCTGTCCTCTCTGTTAGTTTACCTCCACATACCTCTAGTCCTCGTGCTTACCTAGGATCTTTGGCTTCATCTTCAGCTCGGGCAGTCCAAAGGAAGCAGTCATCGTGAGGCAACACACCGGGGGAAACATTCTTCTGACGCCAAGACATTTTGGTAGTTTTCAGTGGTGCACGTGCTCATGGTATGATAACAGTCTTGATGTATTTGCCGACATTGAAAACCATGACACCATCTCCCTAGCAGGCATAAATGCGGATTCAGATCTAACTTCATGTAATGGGTATAAAATTTAATGTTTCTTGTAACATCACACTATAGATGCAACTAGTCATCGCGTTATGCCCTTCTGAAACTTTCTTTCTGTGTTTCTCTTTTAAGTATAGATTTTTTTCTTCAAAATGCTTAAATTGAGACATCATTCATTGAAATCTTTTCTCGTGAATATATCTTAAACCATTTCAGCCCCTTTTACGTTTAGAGAAATAATACTAAAATTCAGATATCGTTCTTTGAAATCTTTTACAATGAATATGTTTTAAACCATTTCAATAAGGCGATTCAAATAAGAGCTAGAGTCAACGGCTATTTTACAACACAGCATCCGGGTAATAACATTCACAGGCAGAAAAAAATAGTCATGGCATGATGCAGGATTAGCCCTCGTATTCTGTAGTAAACTGTCTGCTATTTCTATGCAGTATATGAACAAAAATGAAACATTATTGTAAACCCTTTTGCCATTAGAACTAGATTTGCAAATTACCAGAAACAAATATACTGATTACAAAATATAAATACTTTCATTTTCTTTGGTTAATCCCATTGAAAATTTGAAATACAACAAAAAGTAATAAAAGAAAAGTGATGTATGGGCTAACTAGTGATGTCAATGGTAAATACAATATAAATGGAATTCACTTGTCATGACAAGAATTATAATGTGCAAGTGCCGATTTTGAAAAGCGAGAACGTTTGAGAAGAATATTAGACCATATATGAACAGTGCTTGAATCCCTAACCTTTTCTGATTGTTGATTGGACGCTGAGGCACGTGATACACGTGATGGGTGAGAGACGTTCACTGCTTGTAGGACGGATGTGTTCCCAATCTGCATGATAGACCAGAAGTTGCCAGATAGGAGGATAGGTCGCTTGGCTTGGGTCAAGCTGGTAAATGTTTTTCAACCTTTGGGCTTGAAACGGAAAACGTAGTTTTCCGAAGCGACCAGAGAGTGGTTGGCGATGGGGTTTCCTTTCAGAAAACCTCAGCGTCCAACTAGTGGATCGTATCTACTTCCTGGCAGCTTGATTCCCGCTGGTGGAATTTGTATGAAAGAAACATTTTCAAGGCAACTGTTTATTAGTATTTCTAAGAGAGAGAGAGAGAGATAGAGAGAGAAATGCAGTGCTTATGTGTTATTTATTGAAAAGAAAAAAGGAGATTCATGGCCAATGATTCGTAGTGGTTTGTGAAAAATCAGAACGAAAGTTGTCATTCGATTTATATATGTAAGACTTAGAACTAATTGTCATTTAGAGTTCTTTGGTTTTTGTTTCCGCAACGGGAGCACAAAAAGTGGATTCTTGTATCCTCAGCCTGTCCTTTAAATGAATGGAGTAGATGTGCGCGTATGGAGTAAACATGCTGTGTTTTGTGACTGAGAGTACACAAATGCAGTGTTTGACAACAATATGATAATGATGATGTGGGAAATAGAAACTCTAATCTTGGGTAAATTATCAGGTGAGACCACATACATTGGAAAACAGTCATTATTGCAAAGTACCATGTGTTGTTCTCAGTGTCTCTGATTAAAGCGATCTGGACCGAGATACAGAAAGGCTCAGTAATCGTATCTAGGTCCTCTTTTATGAATGCTGCAAGACCGGAATGATTTGCATGTAAGAGTTAGATCTGATCTCTCGTATCGATCTGGCCACAGATAATATTGATTCTGGTAAGAAGTTCAAAGTCTCAAATTAAAGTTCAAGATTGACAAGTAAATACTCAACCCCAGTCACAATGGTCCCAAATCAAAAACATGCCCTTCTTAGACTTTCACTTTTAAATTCTTCCAATCCAATCATCATTGCCCTATCGTTTTTTTCAATTGTTCATAGATAATTTAATTCGAAAGTTCAAGAACCAAAGTGTGGTTAGCTAATCGATTACCATGATGTATTCAAGAATGTTCGGAAATTTCATATCGAGAAGCGTTACGTATCACAGGGAGGCAAAACGTCCGAGCAATCAAGAGACACATTTTGGAAGCTTCTTCACACTTGTTGGCTTATTCTGGCACTTTAAAGAGACCAATGGGACCATTACGCAATGTGTGCACGCGTCATTGGGCTAACAAACGTCACTTTAGGTGGGAGCGTGCCGGTGTTTCCCGGGTTCTATGTTCCCCAGTAGCGCTGTTCCCCGTGTCTCTGTTCCCCAGTGTCGATGTTCCCCGACCGAAAAAGCGTGCCGCTATTCCCGTACCGGTGTTCCCCAGGTTCTCTGTTCCCCAGTAGCGCTGTTCCCCAAACCGATTTCAATGCACGTTAGCGCCAGTACGGGCCCTTCTGTACAAGGAGAGGTTGCGCCGGGCACATCCCAAGGTAAACAAAATAATAGGGGAAAAAATGCACATGCCCACCCACCCCCTCCCCTCCCCGCCGAGAGAGCGAGAGAGAGAGCGAGAGAGAGAGTTGCACGCGCCCCACGCACACGTGTCAACTCTGGTTGTTCCCATTTTAACTGCTACCTTGGAAGTGTCATCGCGCTTCTGTCGTCTGCGAAGCGTGTCACTTGGCGTGGCCCCCAGGGCGCATTGCCCGGCACCGTTCCAAAGGGGGGGAGGGGGGAGCAATTTCGCTGTGAGTTGCTTGGTCAAATCAGTAAGAAAAACGGAATATTTCGATCGTGTATGATTCTAGAACGGGAAGCATGAATTTGTGACGCCAGAAAAGGTTTTGACAGTGATGCGCTTCTTTTTACGCTTTAAACTCCTATCCCTTTGTATCACACTTTGCGTGAGCTACACCTTTTCTTTCCCAACGGGCCATTTTACTTTTAGACTGTCTACACAGACCTGATGGGGTCATGCAAGTGCTGACCTGCTGATTCCAGCACTGTCCAGTCGGCATGAAACCCCTCTTCTAGGGCCTCCCGCTCCACCCCCAATACCCCGACCCTCCTCCCCTCCTTCCCCCCTCCCACCCTGCCCTCCCACTGCCTCGCCTATAGCAATGAAAACAACAGTAACAACGTTTAAGTCAGCAAAACCCACCAACACCACCAACGGCAAAAACTTGGGGAACAGCGGGCCTGGGGAACACCGGGACTGGGGAACACCGGGACCGGGGATTTGCGGGAATGGGGAACAGCGGGATCGCCACAGGGTGGGGAACAACGAAACTGGGGAACTTAGGGACTGAATTTCGATTTTTTCTTGAGGGGAACACCGGGACTGGGAAGAAAGAAGAAAAAGAAACACCCGAAGGTGCTGGGGAGGACCCAGAGAAGCACCGTCTTCACCTGCCCTTAGAGCAGCCCTGTACCACCCTTGGAGGCCTGCGCTGTGTTGACGATGGGTACAGGCACGCGCAGGACACTCCATTAAGATATCAAGGGACATAACTGCTCCTGAACAGAGGTAAATTAGACTACAGGATGCAGCTCATAACAGCCTTAAAGTAGCATCCCCATGGGTGTACCAGCCCGTGTTTCATGACTGCAGAGCCCACCGGCGAAAAACACCACCCTCCAGCTGCCGAGCACACCCCACAGACCCAACACCACCCCTGCCCACGGACAGATGAAGACGGTGCCACTCCAGACACAGCCAAGCTTTCGCCATACGGTCTTATGTGCCCTCAAGAGAGAATCCAAAGTTGTAGTCTTTCCCACTGTCAACAGGACTTTCCCTGTGGTTAGTGGGTCTTTCCTCACCGTCACTGGACCTTTCTCCAGGGTCAGCCTAGTTAAGGCAAAGAAGAAAAAGAAACACCCGAAGGTGCTGGGGAGGACCCAGAGAAGCACCGTCTTCACCTGCCCTTAGAGCAGCCCTGTACCACCCTTGGAGGCCTGCGCTGTGTTGACGATGGGTACAGGCACGCGCAGGACACTCCATTAAGATATCAAGGGACATAACTGCTCCTGAACAGAGGTAAATTAGACTACAGGATGCAGCTCATAACAGCCTTAAAGTAGCATCCCCATGGGTGTACCAGCCCGTGTTTCATGACTGCAGAGCCCACCGGCGAAAAACACCACCCTCCAGCTGCCGAGCACACCCCACAGACCCAACACCACCCCTGCCCACGGAATTTCGATTTTTTCTTGAGGGGAACACCGGGACTGGGAAATATAGAGACTGGGGAACAAAGAACCTGGGGAACAGTGGCATGACCCCCTTTAGGTCTACAAGCAAAACCCAAGATATGTAGATCTTACACCACCAATGATAATCATAATTTAAGTCGAACTGTTTGTAACGGTGAAATCTTTCAAGATGTTCCGTACACCGTCGAGCCATGCTCTACTGTGGATTGCTAGCAATCATAAATGTGCGTAACAGTTCTCGATGGTCTAGCCTACATTTCATTTTTGATCATCTGCAGTTTAAAACGAGCTCAGTTGTGCTTCTACTTCGTCTGAAGCCAGCCTGTTTTTCTGCCAGTGATTCTTCTGCGTCTTTTTTAAAGATAACACTCGGCGTGATTCATTGAGGTGACTCTTGAGGCTCACTGTTCTAAAGTCTTGATGTATGCGAGGTTAGCTGCATTGGAAAGCTGTACTTTGAGGGATTGTGTCCTCTGCACTGGTCTTTTTTTTTTCTCAAATAAGAAAACAACTCAAGACTCTCTCTCTCTCTCTCTCTCTCTCTCTCTCTCTCTCTCTCTCTCTCTCTCTCTCTCTCTCTCTCTCTCTCTCCTCTCCTCTCATCTGGTTTGATACAAAATGACGAGACGCCACTGAGTTCGGCTACTGGTATTTAATGCTGTTTGTTTCACTGAACTTCCAGCAATTTGGGAGGCAATCTTGCTGGTAGAATACACCACGATTACCTGGAAAATTCAGGGAAAAGACAAAAACATGGTCGTCGTCTTCTGATCCAAGCTAAGAGTCCCAATAACAGCAACAACAGCGGATCTGTCCTGAACTGTCAAATACAATTTGTCCTGAACTGTCAAATACAATTTGTCCTGAACTGTCAAATATAATTTGTCCTGAACTGTCAAATACAATTTGTCCTGAACTGTCAAATACAATTTGTCCTGAACTGTCAAATATAATTTCAAAGTGAGGTGACTGCAGGCGGAATTTGAATCAAATCTTAAAAGGAAATTAAAGTAAATTTGCCACATAACAAGGACAAACCAATTCCAAGACAAAAAGGAAATTAAAGTAAATTTGCCACATAACAAGGACAAACCAATTCCAAGCCAAAAAGGAAATTAAAGTAAATTTGCCACATAACAAGGACAAACCAATTCCAAGCCAAAAGGAAATTAAAGTAAATTTGCCACATAACAAGGACAAACCAATTCCAAGCCAAAAAGGAAATTAAAGTAAATTTGCCACATAACAAGGACAAACCAATTCCAAGCCAAAAAGGAAATTAAAGTAAATTTGCCACATAACAAGGACAAACCAATTCCAAGCCAAAAAGGAAATTAAAGTAAATTTGCCACATAACAAGGACAAACCAATTCCAAGCCAAAAAGGAAATTAAAGTAAATTTGCCACATAACAAGGACAAACCAATTCCAAGCCAAAAAGGAAATTAAAGTAAATTTGCCACATAACAAGGACAAACCAATTCCAAGCCAAAAAGGAAATTAAAGTAAATTTGCCACATAACAAGGACAAACCAATTCCAAGCCAAAAAGAAAATTAAAGTAAATTTGCCACATAACAAGGACAAACCAATTCCAAGACCAAAAAGAAATTAAAGTACATTTGCCACATAACAAGGACAAACCAATTCCAAGACAAAACACGACGCGTTTCGACCTCTTAAGTCTACTGCAGGCAAGATAAACAACATTCAGGACAATGAAAACGAAGAACGAGCAATCACTTAATTTCTCAAATTCTGCGCAAAATGGCTGTTGAATGAAAACGGCCTTGGTGCAAGATGGCCGTTGAAAGAAAACGGCCTCGTTTCCATTCAACGCCCATCTTGCGCCGAATTTGATCAGATCAATGATTGCTCGTGCTTCGTTTTCATTGTCCACAGTGTTGTTTATCTTGCCCGAACAAGACCCAGGAAGTTGAAATGCGTCGTGTTTTGCCTTGTAATTTGTCCCCGTTATCTGGCTGATTTACTTTAATTTTCTTTTTAAATTTGTCAGATCTAAGTTCAGTATAAGGCCCACAAACCGAAACTCTCCAGCCAAGCGCAACAAGGTGAAGACAAAGTACACCAGTAAAAAGACAGTTTAGGTAGGTTGATACTGGTCACGAAACTACTTCTAATATAAACGAAGTGGCCGTGTTTGACGCTGAACCGGAAGCACACAGAATGTTACGGAAAACACATCAAGCCAAAACACACTGACTGCGAATCTGTGAGTTAAACTGATCAGCTAATCTTCTGTCTGAACACGTTTCTCGATCTGAGTGCGACATCATTATCCTGAATATCCTGCAACCTGAAATCATTATCCTGAATATCCAGCAACCTGACATCATTTTCCTGAATATCCAGCAACCTGACATCATAATCCTGAATATCCTGCAACCTGACATCATTATCCTGAATATCCTGCAACCTAACATCATTATCCTGAATATCCTGCAACCTGACATCATTATCCTGAATATCCTGCAACCTAACATCGAAGCAACGGAAATATACCATGGACAGGTAGGTCAACCACAGATTTTGATGCACAGAAGGCTAAAAGTCCTCGTTCCCCTTTAACAGAGGAGGCGAAAAATCCTCTTTCCACTTTAACAGAGGAGGCGAAAAATCCTCTTTCCCCTTTAACAGGTTGGCAAGTGCAGAGACGTTTAAAGGGTCAGCTAAGAAGCAAAGAATGTGGGAAAGTTGTATTCATCGGATATGTAGTTTGAAGATGTTGGGATTCAGATGATGTCAGAACAGAAAATTTCTTTAAACCAGCTGCCTTGGCAAAGTGGTTAGCGTCACGGAATCCCGGCTGGGAGGTCATGAGTTCGATTCCCATCAAAGCCATTCATTTGTGGGATTTTTCTGCCCCAACCGGCTCCTGCCCAGGTTGACTTTGCAATGGGCTCAATTGGGAAGACTGAGACTATACAGTCGAGTTCCATCCACTTCATGATGTGTCTCTGAGAATGTTGCTATAATTTCCTGACCAACACTGCAAGTGTCTGCATCTTCTGGGCCTGGTTGATGCCAGTATATATCATGAAAGTAAGCGTAGAGTACAGCCCTGTCATGCAGTCTCAGACCAGAATGGAAATCTGTAGCGTCATCTTCATCATCCTCATTCTCATCGAGCAGTATAAAAATGTCTCAAATTCTGTGGCCTTTCATGTCCTGCACTCATGATGACTCATTCCGATTGCCCCTCCACATCTATGGCCTTGGCTTGATTCTGTCAGTGTCATCGGTATCGGCAAATTCATGAGAGCTGTCTTTGGACGGATGTGGTGGCGCTGTCCGGAGGGGGAGCTTACTTACCCCGGCTTGGCGACCAAGCAATTGTCGTCATAGAGTTCTTACTAGGTCACTCCTGCGTATGTTGGATCAGAACAGGCACCACTGAACGCCACCGAAGTGACTCGGCAGCAGTGCAGTGTCTCCTCGGGTGGGTTGCCACATGACGACTTGACACCGACTGCTCCCTGTAGATTGCCGATGCCGGGTCTGTGGCCGGTCGAGCCGAGCTGTGGCTGTGGAAGAGTCAGAATGAGCGGCGTGGGTACATGGCCAGTCAGGTGGCGCAGAGGATGGGACAACAACAACAACAACATTCCTTTTATGTGTCCTTAGAGGTTGAATGTGTTCTGGTAGTTTAACAGAAATGGAAGCGTGTCACCAGAAGAATGTATCAAGCTGGACAACCTTCGGACAGAAAGGCGTTATCAACACACTACAGATTCCATCCAGCACGTGAGCTGTAGCAGTGTCACACTCTCCACAAACACCGAGATCCACCACGTGTACTATAGGTGTTTGCTCTCTCTCTCTCTCTCTCTCTCTCTCTCTCTCTCTCTCTCTCTCTCTCTCTCTCTCCATATATATATATATAGTTTTTGTTTATATCCTGAAAATCATAAAAGAGCATCACCATACAGCAATGTTTCAAAAAGGTGCAACCTATGTTTAACTGAAAATGTTAATACTATGCAAACCACACTTAGCAACTTTAAACACCAAAACCAGAAATAGTAAACACTGCAGGCATAAATGGAAATCGTTGTTAGTGAACACACCCAAAACAAAAACCTAAAAGCCCCCAAAAACACGTGCAGCCACCCGCACGTGCAAACAACCGCAAAACGGAAACCCAACGCTATATAACATCGGCGGTGGGCAACCAAAAACATCCTGATGACAGCGCAGCAACTCGAAACAAATTGTAGAGTTTTAACCTCGAGTTTTAACCTTCCTTTTAACATCATTGATATATTTAATATATTATTATATATAATATATATATATAATATAATATATATATATAATATATATATATATAAGATATATAATAATATATATATATACCAGGCATGGTGATGGCAGTAATGTTTCTGTGGCTTTATCGTTATTTATAAGTCTCAGATTTTTTATGAGTGTCAATTCTTCTCAGTTTGACAGTTGCGCTGTGCTCCCATGCAGCTTTTGTAAAATGAGTGCACTGGCTCACACCTCGATTGTCCCTTTTTAGTTTTCTTACACGCAGTCTGCACTGGGCACACACCTCCATTGCCCCTTTTAGCTTTCTTACACGCCAGTCTGCATTGGGCACACACCTCCATTGCCCCTTTTAGTTTTCTAACACGCAGTCTGCACTGGGCACACACCTCCATTGCCCTTTTAGTTTTCTTACACGCAGTCTGCACTGGGCACACACCTCCATTGCCTTTTTAGCTTTCTTACACGCAGTCTCGTGACTGGTCCTGTGTCGGGCGCTCCGGTCCTCCTGGTTATCGCCCCTAACTGGCTAACAGGATCACGGGAGGGGTTCGTTGATGTCTATACCCTCGGTAAACATTGCTGAGATGATGACAGAATTCTTACCGTTTTTTGTTTGTTTGTTTGTTTGTTGTTGTTGTTGTTGTTGTTTTTGGGGTTGTTGTTTTTTTTTTTTGCTTTGTTTTGGTTTGGTTTGGTTTGGGTTTGTTGTTGTTGTTGTTGTTTTGTTTTTTGTTTGTTTGTTTTTTGTTGTTGTTGTTTTTTTGGGGGTTGCTTCACTAAAAGTGTCATAACTGTGCACCAGCACATGAAAAAGGGCACACGGCTACAGTATTTTTTTCTATAAACATATAAAAATTTCTTCCTGTGTGTTTTTAAGTGTCCAGGGAAAGTCTGGTTCCTCAACAGAGGCAGAACAGATCCTTCATCACTTTATTACTGCTTCTTTTTCGGACAGGTTGCTTCATGACCTTTGTGATAAATGTGCGCACGTGCGCGCACACACACACACACACACACACACACACACACACACACACACACACACACACACACACACAACACACACACACCAAAACACACACAGAAAGTATTTATTCACGACTGTAATAATGGCATTCACTACACATTCAAATACAAACGAGCAAATATGGACTTGACGTTAAAAGTTTGGGCATGTAGTTTATTTGACTCTAACTATAGAATAGACATGGAAAATATCTGTGCACTGTTGCAAACAAGCAAACGATAAAGAAACATCGAACAAATAAAGTAAACAGACTACTGATTAATGACAAGGTAATTCACAGACTACTGATTAATGACAAGGTAATTCACAGACTACTGATTAATGACAAGGTAATTCACAGACTACTGATTAATGACAAGGTAATTCACAGACTACTGATTAATGACAAGGTAATTCACAGACTACTGATTAATGACAAGGTAATTCACAGACTACTGATTAATGACAAGGTAATTCACAGACTACTGATTAATGACAAGGTAATTCACAGACTACTGATTAATGACAAGGTAATTCACAGACTGCTGATTAATGACAAGGTAATTCACAGACTACTGATTAATGACAGGTAATTCACAGACTACTGATTAATGACAAGGTAATTCACAGACTACTGATTAATGACAAGGTAATTTACAGACTACTGATTAATGACAGGTAATTCACAGACTACTGATTAATGACAGGTAATTAACAGACTGCTGATTAATGACAGGTAATTAACAGACTACTGATTAATGACAGGTAATTAACAGACTGCTGATTAATGACAGGTAATTAACAGACTGCTGATTAATGACAGGTAATTAACAGACTACTGATTAATGACAGGTAATTCACAGACTACTGATTAATGACAGGTAATTCACAGACTGCTGATTAATGACAAGGTAATTAACAGACTACTGATTAATGACAGGTAATTAACAGACTAGCTGATTAATGACAGGTAATTAACAGACTGCTGATTAATGACAGGTAATTAAACAGACTACTGATTAATGACAGGTAATTCACAGACTACTGATTGATGACAGGTAATTCACAGACTACTGATTAATGACAGGTAATTCACAGACTACTGATTAATGACAGGTAATTCACAGACTGCTGATTAATGACAGGTAATTAACAGACTACTGATTAATGACAGGTAATTAACAGACTACTGATTGATGACAGGTAATTCACAGACTACTGATTGATGACAGGTAATTCACAGACTACTGATTAATGACAGGTAATTAACAGACTACTGATTGATGACAGGTAATTCACAGACACTGATTAATGACAGGTAATTCACAGACTGCTGATTAATGACAAGGTAATTCACAGACTGCTGATTAATGACAAGGTAATTCACAGACTGCTGATTAATGACAAGGTAATTAACAGACTGCTGATTAATGACAGGTAATTCACAGACTACTGATTAATGACAAGGTAATTAACAGACTACTGATTGATGACAAGGTAATTCACAGACTACTGATTGATGACAAGGTAATTCACAGACTACTGATTAATGACAGGTAATTCACAGACTACTCATTGATGACAGGTAATTCACAGACTGCTGATTAATGACAGTAATTCACAGACTGCTGATTAATAAGGTAATTCACAGACTGCTGATTAATGACAGGTAATTCACAGACTACTGATTAATGACAAGGTAATTCACAGACTACTGATTAATGACAGGTAATTCACAGACTACTGATTAATGACAGGTAATTCACAGACTGCTGATTAATGACAAGGTAATTCACAGACTACTGATTGATGACAAGGTAATTCACAGACTACTGATTGATGACAAGATAATTCACAGACTACTGATTAAATGACAAGGTAATTAACAGACTACTGATTAATGACAAGGTAATTTACAGACTACTGATTAATGACAAGGTAATTGACAGACTACTGATTAATGACAAGGTAATTCACAGACTACTGATGATGACAAGGTAATTCACAGACTACTGATTAATGACAAGGTAATTCACAGACTACTGATTAATGACAAGGTAATTCACAGACTACTGATTAATGACAAGGTAATTCACAGACTACTGATTAATGACAAGTAATTCACAGACTACTGATTAATGACAAGGTAATTTACAGACTACTGATTAATGACAAGGTAATTCACAGACTACTGATTAATGACAAGGTAATTCACAGACTGCTGATTAATGACAAGGTAATTAACAGACTACTGATTAATGACAAGGTAATTAACAGACTACTGATTAATGACAAGGTAATTAACAGACTACTGATTAATGACAAGGTAATTAACAGACTACTGATTAATGACAAGGTAATTCACAGACTACTGATTAATGACAAGGTAATTGACAGACTACTGATTAATGACAAGGTAATTCACAGACTACTGATTGATGACAAGGTAATTCACAGACTACTGATTAATGACAAGGTAATTCACAGACTACTGATTAATGACAAGGTAATTCACAGACTACTGATTAATGACAAGGTAATTCACAGACTACTGATTAATGACAAGGTAATTCACAGACTACTGATTAATGACAAGGTAATTCACAGACTACTGATTAATGACAAGGTAATTCACAGACTACTGATTAATGACAAGTTAATTCACAGACTACTGATTAATGACAAGGTAATTCACAGACTACTGATTAATGACAAGGTAATTCACAGACTACTGATTAATGACAAGGTAATTCACAGACTACTGATTAATGACAAGGTAATTCACAGACTACTGATTAATGACAAGGTAATTCACAGACTACTGATTAATAAAGGTAATTCCTAATCGTAAGAAAAGCCAGTAAGCAAACATCCTGGCCGATCTGTCAACAAAATATTCAAACATCCTGGCCGTCTGTCAACAAAATATTCAAACATCCTGGCCGGTCTGTCAACAAAATATTCAAACATCCTGGCCGGTCTTTCAACAAAATATTCAAACATCCTGGCCGGTCTTTCAACAAAATATTCAAACATCCTGGCCGGTCTGTCAACAAAATATTCAAACATCCTGGCCGGTCTGTCAACAAAATATTCAAACATCCTGGCCGGTCTGTCAACAAAATATTCAAACATCCTGGCCGGTCTGTCAACAAAATATTCAAACATCCTGGCCGGTCTGTCAACAAAATATTCAAACATCCTGGCCGGTCTTTCAACAAAATATTCAAACATCCTGGCCGGTCTGTCAACAAAATATTCAAACATCCTGGCCGGTCTGTCAACAAAATATTCAAAGCAGCATGCGTTCTCCCTGCCAAAAAGTAGGGGAGATAAACTGACCCGTGCCATTTCCATTCTCCACCCTCCCTACTTGCTTCTTATTTGGATAAGTTGCATTATTACATTTGTGATATCATGCGCATAATACTTTACAGTGTCGTAGTCAAATACACATTATTGAAGCCACGTAAATTTATTTGGCTTTTGCATTGACATTCTTACCGCTACTTGCTTGACTGCCCGCTGTAATTTCATCTAAAACTTTTCACACTGTAGCGTTTTTCATTGCTCATGGTGTAGGTAGACGCACACAAAAACCGAGAAAAGACTCATCAACTCAATCGAAATGCGTTAACCTAAAGAAGGGCATACATTACACAAGAAATTAATAACTTGCATCATTTAAGAATTTGTTAGATTCGAACCGAAATTTACGCTGGACCTCAGATCGAGCACAAGCGTTCGTGTTCTTGTTCGGGCAGACAGACTTCAGTTTAAATCTTTCTTATCGCAAATTCACTCCATTTCTTTCTTAAGTTAGGATGAATGTTTCAAAATCTCTTTCCTTTGTCACACCAATCATATTTCGTTATTTTTTTTCGTTATTGTTTCGTTAGGGTAGTGGGCAGCAAGGAAAAAGAAAGAACAAGATGCAAAACATGTAAATGTACTCCCAGTTTATCTTAAATGCAAGGACTTTCTGAGATATTCCATAAAATAAAAAAAACGTTTTGGGCCGTTATACCCGTTAGTAACGGCTATTCCGGTAAAAAATAAAACATCAGGCATTATCCGTGACCCATAATGAACATACGCACAAATTTTCAGAAAGATCGGCCCAGAAAGATCAGACAGATCGGATGATGACATCAGTAAAAATAATGACATCAGTAACAATGATGACATCAGTAACAATGATAACATTGTCATGTGACGTAGCCTCACATCAAGGCATGTGACGCTCCATCACATGTAGTTTAGTGATATGAATCATTTCCCCATGCCACAACTAAAAAGGAAGAATATTCATGTGGCTTGACTAGTGTAGCGGGCGTCCCCAAATAATTGTGAGAATGACTCATTAAAGAAAGAAGGGTGGTCATTGGGTGAAAGTGACCACTGAGAGATAGTTTAATAAGGGTTGGTAAGGTGCTGGTCATGTGTTTTGAACACTGAGTATGCACTCACTAGGAGGAGGGAGGAAAGAATCAGTTTTAGCCCAGCAGATGGCCTAGAGACTCGAACCTGTCAGGACGCTGGTCCTCACTGCTGACCAGTCATTACCAGGTGAGCCATAGATAGTTGGGGAAAGCTACAGGGGAAAACCTAAAGAAAAGAGAAAGAAAGAATTCATAATTAAATTGGGAAGCAGGTTACTTACACGAACCTTATTCGTGTTTCAGCCCTTCGCCCTTCACCCTTCACCTTTCACCCCGTGAGGTGGTTAAAGATGGCCATGGTGTGGGGAACACACCGGTAGTTCAGCCCCAGAAATTACTTATTCTCCTGGTCTAAATCTTGGGCTAATGTGATGTGAAGGTCATGACTGTACAGAAACTTGTATTGATGTAAATGGGAAAATTAGTTTATCTCTCAGTCTGAAAAAGAGAGATACATGTATAGAATTTGTGTATAAATTGTTTGATGTGATTTAGTAAACTGTTTTTTTTTTTCTATTTCTATATGTATTTCGGGTGGTTGACATTTCTTTTGGTTGCTCTACTCCGTTAAGGTTTTTTTTTTTGGTAGGATTTCTTTTTGACCCTTCCCCACCTCAGGACCGATAGCCTCAACCTCCTCTTGCTCGTGCCTGGCAGCAAGGGAGTAGGGCGTTGAGGAGTCGCTGTCCTTCCCCTAGAGTATTAGAATTTGTTTTGTCCCCTTCCCCAGGACTGATAGCCCCAACCTCTTCCTGCTTTGATTTAGCAGGGGGGCATGGCGTTGGGGAGTCGGTAGTCCTTCCCTTCTCGTAAATATCTATTTCTTTCCCTTTCCTATTGTTTCATTTTGATTTTCCCCCTTGCCCCTCAGAGTGTGGGATCGACTTCACCTCCGTCACACAACTAGTGTAGGTGGTGGAGTTGAT
>JAFLJL010000985.1:0-60946 GCA_018398815.1 Conus ventricosus
GTTCATCTTAAATCAGTTAAGGGGAATCAGATTCAGCATATGATAAAACACGGTACTCCATCCTTCACACCTGATGCTTCATTGCAAGTTTTATTTTATGGTGTTCAAAATTCTCTGCAATCCAAGAATCCGCCCATACAGAGGAGCCCTGAACACAAATGCAAGATTGAAGACTGATTTCTGCCTTCCTTTCTGGGTATCTGCTATCTGGAACTGGTGAAGGAGATCCTCTTCACATCAGGTCAACTGGTTCAGCTTTAATACCTTGACCATAATCTGTCTGTCCGTCTGCTTCAGACTGGTGAGGTGTGATGGATTCTGACAGTTGTTTCATGACGTGTTTTGGCTGTGATCTTGCAATTCATTCATAGATGGATCTGAAACAGACAGAGATTGATGGCTGTGGTAATGATAATAATAAACTGTACAATTCCAGAATCCAAAATCATAATCACTATAATCATTAAACACCCTTCTCCCAGACAACCAAAGGCCAAACTTTACATGTGTCATTGTAAACAATGAGAAAACCCAAGGAAAAAAAAAACTAGAAACATACGGATGTATCAGGACCTCTGCATATCGATATTGTGTAAAAGACAAGAAACCACCAAATCAAATCATGTTGCTTCAAGCCCTGCCAACCACAAAAGCCAATCAGGGCTGAAACACCATATAAAACAGAACAAGATAATATAAGATAATGTTGCATATAGCCCAGCCGACCGCAAAGGCCACATCAGGGCTGTCACCACGTTAAAATCAACTCACCAGTCAAAAAAAAAAAAAAAAACCACTTTCCACCACATCTCTGTAAATGACATCGCCCAGAAACGTACCAAAACTTCATTAAAAATCTTCCTTTCGTAAAATCTTAAATCAGATGAAAAATGTTAATCTCTCTCAAAAACTTGAGGATCACATCAGCGGACATCCCTGAACAAGATCTTCATGGACTCCGCTGTAAAATGTTTGTGTCTCACATCGGCAAGTCCCAACACTCTAAAAGAACATGTTTCATTGTGAGTGGCGCATGACATGGAATGCACCACGGAGCTTCTTCACTCTTTAAAAGGTAAGCATGGGTAAAATACGAATGGCCGTGTGCAGCCGGCACAGAACCGTTTCCTCTTTAACGACCTCCCGACGTAGATGGGAGGAAGTCCTTAAGGTTTGGACGGATCTGAAAGAGTTTGTTACCCCGTCTGTGTGTTCCAATTTCCCCCTGCCAGAGGTCTCTCACATAATCGTTAATTTGGGTTTCACGTCTGAGCAGGGATATAAATGTTGGACAGTTTCTCCCCTTTTGGCGTTTTTGGCTAAACGTCAACCATTTCGTTCCCCGCCAACATACCAGAACCCAAGCAAGAGTATGTTGTAACCGTCCGCCTTTCAACTTGCTAAAAGTTCAAAAAGTAAAAGTTCTTTGGATGCAAGGTTTCGGGCCCGCTATGGCCCAAAGCTAAAGCGAATTCCGACAGAACCAAAAGTCCCTCTCGAAGAATGTGAGATTCTTCAAGGCAAAACCAGAGCGTAATCGCAGAATAACAGAAGATCGAATGATATGTCCAACATATCGAGAAGGCCCCAGGCAGTAGGCTGCACAGGCCACTCCATCTTCAGACTTTGGGAACCGTCAGTAAAAAATTTTTTGATAGAAGGGGAAATTTTGGAAAACAGAGTCAGCATAAAAAGGGGCCTTGTACGCCAGAGAGCGGGTTTAAACCTTTGCAAAAAAGCGCAAGCCGAAAACAAATTTCTGGTTTTTAAAAAAAGGGCCCCAGGGAGGTTAAACCCGGAAATTTGGGAAAAAAATCCGACACAACCCCTAGGTCTAGACCGGCTTTCCCGCACGTGAGGCCGCATAAAAAGACCAAACGGGGGAAAACCTTTTCGGGTTGTTTTCAAATTTAAATTTGGGAAACGGAGGGGGTAAAAGGGACACAGTCATGGGAAATTTTTCGGGCGGTTTTTAAAACCCGTCGGTTATAATAATTTAAAGACGTTTCACCCTGGGGTTTTGGAAAAATAAAGGTTCCCCCGCCTCTGCGTACAGGCTGTACACAGGGGTGGTGCGGAATGCTCCAAGACAGAGCGAAGCCCTTGATGGTGGATGGGGGCCCAAAGAGTTTGGGTAAGACGATTTTGCGGACCCTAACCACAGCAAAACCCAGTCCATTTTGGAACGGCCCAAGGCTCTGTAGGGGTGCGGGCCCAAAGTTTTCTTTTCAGCGCCCAGTGGGTTTGGCGCTACCCCCGCAGAATTTTCCCGTGCTTTTTTTGGCAAGCAGTTTGGGGGTTTTTTTGATTTGGCTGAGAATGTTAATTTTTCTGGCCCAAAAATGATTCCCGGGAAATTTGGCCTCTTTAACGCTGGAAAGGGAGTTTTCCCCTATTTTAAAAGTTCGGGATCGGGAAAAAAACTGACGGAAATTATGGAAGTGAAAAACACTGCGTCTTTGTTGGGAAAAAAGGTAAAACCCTTTTCATCCCCCAATCGATGGATTTTATCTACGAAACCCTGGGGGCCTTTGCCTGGACCCTGGGGGTACGGGGCTTCCAGTTGCGTAGACAGCGAAATCACCCCAAAAAATTTAGCGTCAAACCCCTGCTAAACTGATTGAACAATGTTGTTGATTTAATACTAAAGGGGGCGGGGAACAGTATGCTCCCTTTTGGGAACCCCCAACTCCTGCCCCTTTGGCCCATCAGAGAGAGTATTTGAAAAACCCCGGGGACCAAAAAAACTGTCGTTCGCCAAAAAATTTTGAATAAAAAGCGGAAAAATAAACCTCGAAAACCCAGTTTTCATGGAGATCATAAGTACCCCCAAATTCCAGGGTATCGGGGGGCCTTTCCCTCCAAGTAAAAGGAAAATTCCCAACTGCATGTTTTTATTAAAAAGGCTTTTCCGAAGTGTAAAATTCCAGAGGGAATTCAAAGGTTTCAACTTTTAAAGCCCGATGTTTGCGGAAACCCACTGTTCTTTCCCCCCAAAAAGGCCATGGGTTTTCAATTTTTCCACATGAGCCTACTTTGCCCAAATTTTTTCCTAAATTTACAAACACAGCTGGTCAAAGCTAGGGAAGGGGTTATTTTTAAGGGAAATTAGAAAGATTTTTTCCAGGTTTGGGAATTGGAAAATGGGGGCTTTCCCCCCAAGAAGGTGGAAAAAAAAACCAGTAGCCACCCAGGTTTTTACCTGTAGCAGGATGTTCGACATTTTTTGCAGAAGATTTTTCAGATTTTGAAAAAGGAAATTCATCTAGACCTGGAGAGGAATCGCTGAAAAGAGAGAAAGGGCAGATTTCGGGCTCTTTTAACGTGAAAGGGGAAATTGTATTTTTCCATTTTGTCGGAGGGAAAATTTTCAGGGTGATTTTTTTTTAAAAGGGCTTGTTTTTGACAAAAGTGGCTGTTTTTGTTAGAAGAGGAGGAATTTTTTTCAAGGGTTGAAGCAACCCCAGTTTTAGAAAGGCTTTTTTTTTCTGTTATTAAAGAGTCAGAAAACCCTTGAGATGGTTCACAGGGGGACAGGTGTTTTTTTCCCCTTTGTTTTTCAAATTGATGTTCCACACTTTTTTCTTGGAATTTTTCGTTTGTCACCTGGAAAAAAAACTTCCCAGGCCCCGAGTTTCCCGGGTTTTTAAAAAGTTGTCTTGTTTTGGGGCACGGAGTTTTCTGAGGGGCTCGGGAGTTGGGCCCCCAAAGGGTTTCGTTGGTACACCTGACGCTGACCCTGTTTTCAAATTTTTGGGAAAATTTTTTTGGCAGTCTAAAACAAACCGGGGTTTTTTTTGGCATTTGAAGTTTATCGGAAGACCTGGAAACAAGCTTTTGCACACTTGATCACAATGTTCGCATGATTCTGCTGGGCCGGGGACTCTGAAAAAAATTCAGTGTCCAAAAAAATTTTTTCCGAAATAGTGGTGCAAATAGATCCCAATTTGTTTTCCCTTAAAATTTTTAGAGGTTGAGAGACAAGACGGGGCCCGTTTTTAAAAGGTTTTTGCAAAAGGGAAAGGGGGGGAAATGACCCACTTCCGCGATAGTCGGAATGACCCCTCATATCCGGGACCACCCGGGGGGCCCAAAAAACCCGCCCAAATTAAAAAAGAAAGTAAACCCTGGGGAAGAGGGGGAGGAAAGTTGCAGTTTCCCGTCGTTAAAGACAACACAAACCCAAATCCAAAAAGGAAATCCCAATTAGCAGCCCTCTGGTTTGCCCGTACGGGAAAATCCCCCAAAGAGGGTTGGACCTTTAAAAATTTCCCCCAAACCAGAAAAAAAAAGGCCAGGAAGTTCCCCAAAACAAAATGAAAAGGGTTTCCTGCGAAAGGGGGAAACAAAAAAGGGTGGAAGAAAAAGGGGGAACAGTTTGGGTCACAGTCTTGTGGAGAGTGACTCTCGCGGGCTAAACCCTGAAGGGGGTAACAGAGCGACAGGACTTACAACAAATTTTTAAATGTATGAGAAGGGAAAACCCCGGGCCCAAAAAACAGTCCCAAGGGTTGGTTGGGGCGGGTTTTGAAAGAATTTTAAAAAGCCAAAAAGAAAAAAAGGTCTTCTGGTTTTTGAATTTGAGTTTCCTGAAGAGCCACGACGGAAGGTTTTTTAAAAGGATTGACACGAAGCTGCAGCTCCTCGGGAAATTTTGGGAAATTTTGACCACGGGTATTCCAATGGAAAAATTGTTCTTCCATGGTTTCAGGGGCCGAAAAAGGGGAGAGATAGGGCATCCTTCCCCCCCAAAAATCTGCTTTTCCCAAAGGGGTGAACTTTTTATTTTGTTTCCCTGGATGTGTTTTTTTGGGCTACAGGGCCTGCGGGCAAATTTCCAACAGGCGAAGAAAGGGCTTTGGGTTTTGGGGGGGTGGTGGAGGTTTCTTCCTTCCCCATCTCCCCCATCTCCACACGGGGTTTAAAAACCCCCCCGGGCCCCACGGGCACTGGACTGGGATTTGAGGTTGGGGGGGCTGGGGTTTTTTTAAACGGGCCCCGCAGCAGATGTTGTAGACTGCCCGGGGAGTCAGGGGGGCGGGTTTTTTTTGCCTCCACCAGGGGGATTCCCTTTTTGGGGTTTGGGAAGGGGGGGACCTGCTAAACCCCCAGAACTGACGGGTCTTTCTTGGGAATGTCTTTTGAAAAAAATTTAATTTATTTAGTTTTGGCACAGACTGACCCATAAAACTGTGGGGAACTTTCTTTACAGCCGAAGCATAGGAAGAAGCGTCGGCCTTTAATGCCCCCAAAACCGTTTCCCCGGGGTTCAAAAATGAGATCTTCTTTTTTGTTTGACACGGGTTTTTATAGCAGATTCCCTTTAATCCAAAAAAGGGGAAAAAGTTTCTTGAAGAGGAGGGAAAGGGCGCCACCGCAGTTAGACAATTTTCCGGGGCATGACACCCGGGCCCCTCATGGGGTTTCCCTTTCAGCAAATACCCCACAAAACCCCCGCCCAAACAGCGGTCCCACAAGGGGCCAAAAATCTGGCACCCAAACCCTAAACGGGGACGGCACCTTCAGCGGGAAAACCAAAATTTTTAGGTAGCCGATTTGAAAGACCGGGGGGGGCCGCACAGGGCTGCAGAATTTTCCGAAGAGGGTGTTGGTGGCCAAACCCTTTTTGCACCCTGCGACCTCCGTCAACCCCGGGGAAGCCGCCCCCGATTTTATCTCTTTCCCCTGAGACACCCCGATAAATCCCCCGGGAGCGAATCCCCCTTTTCGATGAATTTAACTGTTTTTTTGGGAGGTTTCCTTGATCTCCCTGTCCACAAGTTTTGTTGCCCTTTAGCAGCTGTTCAGATTTTTTTTTTTATCTAATTGGGAAAGAGGAATGAGCCATTTACAATCTTTTGATGGATTAAGGGTCACCCCGGGTAAAAAAATGAAAAAACCCCTTTGGATAGCAAAAGGGGTCAGACTGAAAGGGGTCTTTCCCGCTCCGTCCCTTCCTTTTTTTGGCCCCGGAACCCCGAATCCTGTCCTTTCGGACCTCAGTATCTGAATCACTGTCAGTATCAAAATCCCTGAAAAAAGGGGATGGGGCCTTCCTCTTCTTTGGGGGGGGGGGGGGGTATTTTTTAAAAAAAGCCAATTTAGTTTATTGTGATTTTATCCCCCCCCTTTCCCAACCCCCCCCTTTGGGGCCAACTTTAAGGGGGGGAGGGGCCCGAAAACCAAATTTTTTGAACCCCCTTTCCCGGGTTCGGGGGAGATTTTTGACAAACAGAATCCACCAACCCCATCCCCCCTGATCATGCTCAACTCCCGGGACAGAGAGCTGAGCACTGCAGGGGTTCACATGGCCAGCAGGGGGACTGCCTGTCTTGACCCAGCCCCAAGAAGGGGAGCCGATTAGTACACCCGGGCCAAAGTGTACTCCCTGTCTAGGAGAGGTCCAAGCCAAAGTGATGTGTTGAGAGCGCTGGCCCTCTCAATCACCAGGATCTCATTCCCCTCCGACACAGGTCGCACCGCACGGCAAACGCGGCGGATCTTAAGGAGACCACAGAGAGAAAAGGAGTGTGGAAAAAAAGACTTGAAGGGGAGACGAAGATAGAAAAGGGCCAAATAAGAAAGGCAGAAAACAAGAAAAGGAGAAAGGCGGGTTACTCTTAGTCAGGATCCTCACCCTTAGCCTATCTGACATGGGAAGCCCTACCAGGGGCATCAACTCCTTACCACGTTACGCTTAGGCCATACAGCAATCTTCACCTCTCAGGCCTACAAGCAGTGTGAAAAAAACCAGCCTATCTCCCAAGTATTGATGCCCCCGCCAGCAAAGCCTAAGGGATCACTGGACCGCGCAAGCCCTCCGACCACGACAAGGTCGCAACCCCCCGGAGGGTTCTCTGTTATTAAAGAGACCGAAAACTTGAGATGGTTCACAGTGGGACAGGTGTTCTTCCCTTTGATTTTCTTAATGATGTTCCACGCTTTTTTCTTGGAAGTTTTCGATGTCAGCCTGGAGCAGAAGCTTCTCCAGGACCGATGTTTACTGATTTTAAAAGTGTGTCTTGATTTAGCACGGAGTTTCTGATGGCTCGAGCGTTGGGACCCGAAGGTCGTTGGTATACCCGACGCTGAGCCCGTTTTCGAACTTTGGAAATTTGTTGGCAGTCCGAATCCAACCAGAGTGTTTTTGGCATTTGAAGTTTATCGAAGACACTGGAATACAGGCTTTAGCACATTTGATCACAGTGTTAGTCAGAGATTCAGCTGGTCCGGACTCTGAAGAAAATCAGTGTCCTGGAATTCCTTAGAAATAGTGGCTGCAAAGAGATCCCAGTTTGCTTTCTTATAATTTAGATGTGGAGAGAGAGAGACGTGTTCAGTTATTACAGGTTGTAGAAGGACAGGGAAATGGTCACTTCCGTGCAGATCGTCATGGACAGACCACTCATAGTCCAGGACCAGCGAGGGGTCACAAACCGACAAATCTAAACACGAAAGTGAACCTGTGGAAGAATGGAGGTAAGTTGCAGATCCGTCGTTCAGACAACACAAATCCAAATCCGAAAGGACATCCTCAATTAGCAGACCTCTGGATGACGTACTGACACTACCCCAAAGAGGATTGTGACCGTTAAAGTCACCCAACAGCAAAAAAGGTGAGGAAGTTCTCCTATCAGACTGACAAGGTCCTGACGACAAACCGGGACAGAAGGAGGAAGATAAAGGGAACAGATTGTCACAGTCTTGTGGAGAGTGACTCTTGCAGCTTCAGCCTGAAGGGAGGTAGACAGAGCGACAGACTATACAGCAAAGTTTTGTGTATGAGAAGGGCAACACCGCCCGACAGTCCCAACGTGGATGGTTGTGCAGGTTTTGAAAGAACATTAAAGCCAGAAAGAGTAAAGGTCTTCTGGCTTTGAATTTGAGTTTCCTGAAGAGCCACGACGGAAGGTTTTATAGATTGACACAGAAGCTGCAGCTCCTCAAAGTTGGAATTTAGTCCACGGATAATTCCAACGGGATATTGTACTATCCATGGTGGCAGAGGGCGAAAAGGAGAGAGATCAGGTCATCTCCTCCTCAACGTCTGCTTCCAATGGAGTGAATTTATTACTTAATTTCACTGGACTGTGTCGTCTACAGACCTGCTGGCAGACTTGCCAACAGGTGAAGAAGGTCTGGATTTGGAGATGGTGGAGTTTCTTCCTCATCTCCACCATCTCCACACAGGGTGGAACTCCCTTGCCCGCACGGGCACTGGACAGAGGAGTTCGAGGCGGAGTGCTGGTTTTTTAATCTGCCCAGCAGCAGATGTTGTAGACTGCTGGCAGTCTGAGGGGTGGCGGATTTTTTGCCTCCACCAGGGCATTCACTTTGGGTTGGGAGTGGTGGACCTGCTTCCACCAGAGTTGACAATTCTTCTTGTAATGTCTTCGAAAACATGAATTCATCAGTCTGGCAGCAGACTGACCGAGTGGGAACTGTGGGAACTGTCTTTACGGCCGAAGCATATGAAGCTGTTGGCGTCTGACTGCCCACAACCTGCTTGCGGGCTTCAAAAAAACGAGATCTTCTTTTCTGTTTTGATGCTTTGTATAGTGGATTCCTGAATCCAAAGAGGACAGTTTCTTGAAGAGGAGGGATGAATCGCACCGCAGTTAGCACAATGTGCCGGATCTTTACAGGGCCCATCATGGGTCGCCTTGCAGCAAACACTGCACACCTCCTGCCCAGAACAGCGGTCTCTGACATGGCCAAACCTCTGGCATCTGAAGCACCTCAACGGGACGGAACATACAGCTGAACTCGAACGTTCAGGTAACCAACTTTGATGACCGGAGGCAGCACAGGGTTGCAGAATGTCAGAAAGAGGGTGTTGGTGGCCACTCTCTCTGCACCTTTTTTTATCGTCACCCTGCGCACCTCCGTCACACCCTGGGACGCCAGTTCCGTTTTGATCTCCGCCTCTGAGACACCTGTTAAATCACGGCAGCGAATCACTCTTTTCGACGAATTCAACTGCTTATGGGGAGTCACCTTGATCTCCCTGTCCACGAGTTTTGTTGCCCTCAGCAGCTGTTCAGATTGTTTTTGTGATCTACATTGAATCAGAAACGAGCCATTCCTCAACCTTTTGATGGACCGAGGGTCACCTGCCAAACCTTGAAAGCCCTTTTAGGATAGCAAAAGGACTCAGAGCTGAAAGGGTCTTTCCTGCTCCGTCCCTTCCATCACGAGCCAGGAAGCCCAGAAACCTGTCCTCTGTGTACTCAAGTACGAATCACTGTCAGAAGAAAATTTTCCCCTAAAAAAGGGGGATGCTCCTTTCCCCGGGGGGGGGGTTTTTAATCCCCAGTTTTTTTTAAATGCCTTCCTTCCCCACCCCGGGGGGACCAAGGGGGCCCAGGGCCAAGACCCCTGTTTTGACCCCCCAGGTTTGGAGGTTCCAAAAACAAAAACCCAACCCCTTTCCCCCCGCCATGCCAACCCGGGGGAACGGGCGACCTAAGGGCACAGGGGGGGGGGGGATGTTTTTTTCCCCCCCCCAAAAGGGGAGCGAAAAAAAGGGCCAAATTAGAGAACCAAGAAAAGGGAAGCGGGGCCCTCTAATCCCGGATCTCATCCCCTGCCATGACCCGGAAAGCCCAAAACCAAAGGGAAAAATTAAAAGAAGTTTAAGGAGACGAACGAAAGGGGCCAAAAAAAAAAACCCAAAAAAAAGAAAAAAAAAAGGGCTTTCTTGTTGGATTCACCCGCCAGCAAACCCCTAAGGGGATCCCACTTTTTCCGGCGCAAGCTTCCGACCAGACGGGAAAAAACCCCACCCAAGAAAAGACAAAGGGATCAACCCCCAAGTTGACCCGAATCGAACCCCGGGGGGGGGAAAACCAAAAAAGTGCAAATTCAAATAAAGTTAAAAAAAAAAAAAAAAAACCCCAAAAAAAAAAAAAAATTTTAAAAAGGAAGAAAGATGACCCCCAAACAAAAAACCACCAAACTTAAAAACCCCCCCCCCCCCCCCCCCCCCAAAAAAAAAAATAAATAATAAATAAATAAATAAATAAACAAAACCAAACCCAACACCACCAAAATAATATGATGATAATGAGGGGAAAGATGTAAATAATAATAAAAAAATAATGAAAGAATTAAATGAAAATGAAAAACCCCAGACAAGACCTATTTCTTGAGGGTTTTTCATTCTGAGTCAAAAGCACTTAAAAATGACAAAGCCCAAACCTTATATCGAACTCGACAAAAAACACTCTGACATGCATTCCTTGCCCCACCCCTTCTGTATATTGAACTCGACACAAAACACACTGACATGCTGTTCCCCACCCCTTCGTTAGAACTCAGACACAAAACCCCGACATGCATGTCTCCCCACCCCTTCGTATATCTGAACTCGCACAAAACACCTGACATGCATGTTCCCCCCTCTTTCTGAAATCTGAATCAGACAAAAAAACACCTGACAGCTGTCCTTGCCCCCCCCCTTCTGTTATCTGAACTCAGACACAAAACACCTGCATGCATTCTCCCCACCCCTTTCGTTTTTCGAACTCGACCCCAAAACCACGCATGCTGTTCCCCCCCCCTTTCTGAAATCAAACTCAGACACAAAACCCCCTGACATCATGTCCTTGCTCCCACCCCTTCTCACCCCCCAATTTCCCCCCTCCATTTTTCCTCCACACACAAACACCAATACTATCCATCTTTTTTCCCTCACCTCGTCAAAACCCCCAAAGCAAATGGCAGGCTAACCACTCTAAACTAAATTTTTACTAGTAATTTGTCACGTAAGAACAGGCAGAGTTTCCCCAAAATAGGTTTGATTTAAAGGGTGGAGGGTGATTTGGGTTGTGTTTGTGTGTGGTTTTGGGGGTGTGTGTTGTGTGTGTGGTTGTGTGTGTGTGTGTGTGTTTGTGTGTGTAGGGGGTTGTAACTGCAAAAATTTCCCCGGGCTAAGTTTGAGTTAAAAAAAGTTTAGAGGGTTTAAAATATGTGTATTTTTTGGTTGTCTGCTGGAATCACTAGTACTTTAATTAATAATAAAAAAAATGTCTGTCAAATCAAAAATCGATATGATCATTGCTTCAAAAAAAAGCTAACGTGGGTCTAAAAATAGCAATGGATCCGCTGTTATGGATGTCATGACTTTTGTTGTTGGGTAGAATGATTTATTTGGGGGAAAGATTTTGGTCAATTTGTCAGCTTTTGTTACTTTGTGGTTTTAAATTTGAACAAAGCTGCGTGGTTCGTGAAAGTTGCAGACCGAGTAGATAAAATTGTAAACTTTGAAAAAAGCCCAAGATTTTACTGTTGGCCCCATAAATTTGGGAAAATTTGAGAAAAAATTTGCAGTTGTTTATGCAAATAAGAAACCAACGGATTGCGAATTCTAAATCACAGATAGCGAAAAAAATTGAGAAGATTTCACAAAATGTTTTCCCTTTTGTAAGTTTGTTAAAAGGAGGCAATACTTTTTAAATATTTGTTTAAATTCCAATACCAATTTATTTATTAAATTCTTTTTCAATTATTTAGAACCCCACAAAAAAAAAAGAGAAAAAGGGAATCCTCTTTAAAACGAGGTCTGGGGGTTTGGGGGGTGGGGTGGGGGGCGGGGGGGGGGGGGAGAACTGGGGGAGGGCATCTATCTGCTGTTCTAACATGGGTTGTGGATTTTGGGGGGGGGGGTTGGGGTGAGGGTTGGGGGGGGGGGGGAGAGTGTCAGGTTGGGAGGAGGTGTCGTGGGGGCAGGCAGGGGCGGGGGGGGGGGGGGGGGGGGGGAGGAAGGGGGGTTCGGGGGTTTTCCCTGTCAGCACCGACCTGCAGGGGGGAGGACAGTGTCATGGGGCAGTTGGGGAGGGGGGGGGGGGGGGGGGGGGCTGGTTTAGGGGGTGTTCGTCGGTGTTGACATGGGGGCGGAAGGAAAGGGGGAGAGGGGGGGGATGGCAAGGGGTCGATACACGGGGTGAAGGGGGGGGGGGAAGGGGAGGGGGGGGAATGGGGGGGTGTTTGTCAGTTCCTCTGTTTTCCAGAGTAAGGGGGGGGAATGGGGGGGGGGGGGGGGGGAGGGATTTTGGGGGGTGATGTCTGTCAGGTTGTTGATCGGGTGGGGGGGGGGGGGGGGGACTGTGGGGGATTGTCTTGGTTGATTCAGGAGTGGAAGGGGGGGGGGGGGGGGGGGGGGGCAGGGACTGGGGTCACCATGGCAGTGAGGGCACTGTGCACGTGAACCATCAACACGACTTTAAACACTGAAAACCGTCAGCCATGGTCAGTGAAAAAGTGCCTGTGAATCCATCAACCTGAATTACATGAGATGGCAGCCAGGTCATGATGGCACTGTGCACTGTGAATCTATCAACACTGCATTATCAGGGGGAGCGGTTTTTCCCTTGATGTACACCCCCAACACTGAAAAATACCTGTGTTTCTTGAACCCCCCCCCCCCCCCCATCACTAAAAAATACCTTTTTTTCTTAAACCCCCCCCCCCCCCCATACACTGAAAAAACCCTGTTTTTTCTTGACCCCCCCCCCCCCCTACACGCAAAACCTGTGTTTTTTTTCCCCCCCCCCCCCCCTAACTGAAAAATTTTTTCCCCCCCCCCCCCAAAAATACCTGTTTTCTTGCCCCCCCCCCCCCCCCCCCCAACCCGAAAAATTTCCTGTGTTTCGCCCCCCCCCCCCCCCCCCATACACTGAAAAAATACCGTGTTTTTGACCCCCCCCCCCCCCCCCCCCCCCATACACTGACAAATACGGTTTCTTGACCCCCCCCCCCCCCCCCCCCCCCCCTACATGACAAAAACCTGTGTTTTGACCCCCCCCCCCCCCCCCCCCCCCCCCCCCCCCCTCACTGAAATCCCTGTTTTTTTGCCCCCCCCCCCACACACACACCCAGACAAATACTGTGTTTCTGGACCCCCCATACACTGACAAATACCCGGTTTTTTGCCCCCAAAAACACGACAAATACCTGTGTTTCTTGTTGTGCTGCCCCCATACACGACAAAACCTGTGTTTTGTTGTTCTCCCCCATACACTGAAAAATACCTGTGTTTCTTCTGTGCTCCCCCCCATACATGAAAATACCTTGTTTTTTGTTGTCGCCCCCATACATGACAAATACCTTTTTCTTGTTGTGCTGCCCCATACCGACAAATACCTATTTCTTGGCCCCCATACACTGACAAAAGATGTGTTTTTCGCTGTGCAGGCCCCATACACTGACAAAATTGAAATGTAACGGAACTGAAAAAGGCATAGATAATACAAAGTAATAAAAGAAATCTGTCGTTTGGTGAAAAGGGACACAAAATGCTGTTCTGTACCTACAAAACTTTGGCATTGCAGTTAAACCTAGATCAACTATCCCATCAAATCATTTTCACTCTGAATTCAGAAACTCGTACCAAAAATTTTTCCAAACCTTGGATTTCCCGCTGATGGCCCGAAATACAGATCCTCATGACTTGTTTCTGACTGAATAAAGGAACTAGGCATTCTTTTCTCATGGTCCAAAACTTTAAATCCCCCACAGGGATTAATTAATACCGTATGATATCCCATTTTGCACTGCTACCTGCAAGCTTCCTGTAAAATTTGGATTAACCCCGTTTTGAGAAATTTTTGAAAATCCATTACGTCCCCAAAAGCTAAATTTTAACAAATGGGGTCTGAAAACAGAAAGGTAACAACCAACCCACAATGTCAAGTAGAAAACACAGTCAGTTAGAAAATACTATTAAAATCTGCAAATTTTTAAAACAATGACAACAAGAAAATGGCTAACACCACCAGATCCGAACACATTAGTCAGACTGGGAAAGTGAAGGGAGAAACCCACATTCTCTGACGTACAATATATCATTTATTAAAAAAAAGAAAAAAAAGAAAACTGATTTTGAAAAGATCACACTTTCCCAAACTGCTAAAATACAATGTGAGATGATGGAGATGGGTATAGTAAAGGAGACAAGATAAATTCAAGTTTTGGATGGTGGGCGGAAAGTGTGTGAATTTCTTAACCATTTTCTTTCCTTAGGACCCGGGTCCCCATAGACGCTGATGAGGTGGGGTTTTGGGGGGAGGAAAAAACTGGGAATCTTCTGCCTTGTGCTCGATATCCCCATTTAAAAAAACAATGCAACAGGAAACTTCCCCATGATCTACAGGGAAAAAGGAATTGTGGGCACTGACCTGATGTGTTCGGTTCTTCAGCGAATCGATTTTGCTTCACCCGGCATCACCGATATCAGGAACCCTAGTTCACATGTCTGTAACCGTTACATTTGACTTTTTTTTTTTAAAAAACCCACAAAAACACCCCCAAAACACCCCACACACACACACACACACAACGTGAACAACACTGATCATTCCTCTCTCTCTCTCAAGCATGACACACTGAAAAAAACATGCACACCTTGAACTTGAATTTACTTTTTTTCCCTTTTCTTCTGTTTAACGCGTATAACATTTTCCTCCCCAATGTTTCTTGCATTGATTGGTCTAGATTTCTAGTCAACGTCTGGTTCCGGGCTGATTTTTTTCTTACTTTTGTTCACTTCAATAAAAAAGGCTCGGTTGTCAATCAATTAAGAAAAAAAAAAAGCACATGATGAATTAATAATTTCTTTTTGCAAAAAAGCATGCATGACTTTCATCCCCTTGATTCTATTTTATCAAGTTTAAGCAACAATTAAATTGAAAAATGACAAGATAAGAAGGCACTCTTTGCTAAAAAAAAAAAAAAAAAAAACCAATAAAGAACCCCAAAGACGCGATGAATTCCACTGCGGATTTTTTTCAGTTCACGATCCAATTGAGGTCACTTGGGGCCACAAATCTGTAAGTATATAGATGCAACCCCCACTGTCCCCACGTGGTTTACTGGGTTTTAACAACTGCTGAATGTTACCAAATGTTTTAAGGTGCAAAGCCTTCTATTCGATGTAAGTGATTTTTCCTAGTAGTTGTTGTTCTATTTTAAAAGTTTTACAACTCTCATTTGAACATCACGCCGTGTTCAGCAAAACTTCAGGAGTCCATCTTCAATGAACTCAGCTTCTGCTTGCTTTCACCTGACGCCAACAGATTTTTTGTCTTTTCTTCTTTTTCCAAAAAAACGGTTGCGCGTGGTGACCTACTCGTTTTTTAGTGAACCGAATTTTTGAAAAGAATAAGAAAAGACAAAACAGAAAAACTTCAATACTTTTTTTTCTCTTGCACATCGGAAAATTACAACAACCCAAAAAAACCGGAAGGAAAGACAATTACATGTGAATTACCTTCCGTTTTCCCCTGTTTCGGTGGAATTCGCCGGGAAAACTTAAACCAGTACACAAGGAAACAACTAGGGTGGAAATTGCCAATAGGGGTTCCCGTCACAGTCAATATAAAGAACAAAATTTCCACGCTGGTGGCTGTTGATCCGAAGATTTTTTTTTTTACCCCTTTGTTTTTTTTCCTACTTTTTTTTTTTTTAAACTCACAATCAAGGTGATTTTTATGGGACGTATTAGTTGACAAAAAATATGGGCGACCCCTTGTTGCCAAATTTTCTCCCGGGGGGAAAAGACGATCGCATTCTCTTTTTTTTAAACAGCACGCTGTTTCCTACCATTTTTGAGTCCCGGTTTAAGGAAGAAGGAGAAGAAGAAGAGAGAGAGGAAAAGAGAGAGAGAGAGAGAGAGAGAGAGAGAGAGAGAAAGGAGGAAAATGAGAAAGGGGAAGGAGGGGGGGAAGGAAAACAGTGACCCCCAAATAAACAGCAAGGGGTTTTAGAACCGAGAAACAATGGCGTCTCCGTCTTGGTTGGGGTTTCCCCTAAGAAAAGGAAAACCCTTGGGCAAGAAGAGGTCCCAAACATCGGGCCCAAAACGTGAACAAATGAAAAATTTTTTGTTAAAGACCCTTGAAAAATTTGGGAGGGAAAAAAATGAAAAAGATTAAAAGGGAAAAAATCCTTCCCAATTTTTTTTTTTTTTTTCCCGGGACCTCTTTTCCATTGGGTTTTCCAAAAAAAAAAAAAAAAAAAAAAAAAAAAAAAACCCCCCAAAAAAAGCTTTTTTTCTTTTTTTTTTTTTCCGAAAAAAAACCCCCCCCCCCCCCCCCCCCCCCCCCCCCCCCCCCCCCCCCTCCCCCCTTTTTTTTTTTCCCCCCCCCCCCCCCCCCCCTCCTTTTTTTTAACGGGAAGAGCAAGGTGGCGATGCTGCAGATCTTGTGTGCCAGGCTGTCGTCCCATATGTAAGGACAAGTTGACACCAGCTCCTGCCAGGCAGAGAAGAGGTCACACACAGCAGCTCAGCCTCATACAGTGCAGGACACAATACCGACAACATGCGTTTCTCCCAAGGACCATTCGGGATTGGAACGACCTGTCAGAGATGATGATGGATGGCACCCCAGGCGCCTTTGGGTCAGGGGTTCCACACAACTAAACCTGAAATCTTAGTTAGATAGTATAAGTAGGATTAGGTCGACACCCCATCCCACTCCTTCCTTAGCACTTTTGTGATTTAATTTATTTTTGGGCCGGGTTCACTCTCAGAGAGAATTTGGATCAGCTAGTCTGGAGCCTGTCTCCGGATGAAGAGTGAAAAGTAGTAGCCTGCTGATAAAACCCACATAGAGTAGGTATCTCTCGTGTCATTTAAATGCATTAGTTGCCCTTGTTTTTCTCACTATCTTAGGTCTCTATCTTTCTATCCTGGCCTTTCTAACTCAGCACAAACCTCCATAGTACGGCATAATAATCAGCTTGTTGATTGGGGCCGTCAATTGGATGATGATGATGATGAGAGAGAGAGAGAGGAGAGGAGAGAGAGGAGAGAGAGAGAGAGAGAGAGAGAGGAGGAGAGAGAGAGAGAGAGAGAGTAATCCAGCCAAGCAAGTCCTGTTAAAAGAACACAAGATGCAAAACATATAGACGTACTCCCAGTTTATCTTGAATAGGCGTGAGATATTCCATAAACAGGAAAAACCATTTTGGGCCATTATAGCCATAAGTAACGGCTATTCTGATAAACATCGGCAATCATCTGTGACCCATAATGAACAAATGTAAGATCCTTGAAAATAGAGAAATGAAGAGATAAGAAAATCTTCATGTTTTCCAGAATCTTCATGTTTTCCATAAACCCCATGCCTTTTCTTTTTTTTCGAACCCCCCCCCCCCCCCCTCCTTTTCTAATCTCCCCCCCCCCCCCCTCCCTCTTTCTCTCTTTCTCACTCTCTACTCATTCCCGATTACTCCTTCTCTCTCTCTGTGAAGTGTGTGTGTGTGTTGTGTGTGTGTGTGCGTGTGTGTGTGTGTGTGTGGTGTGTGTGTGTGTGTGTGTGTGTGTGTGTGTGTGTGTGTGTGTGTGTGTGTGTGTGTGTGTGTGTGTGTGTGGTGTGTGTGTGTGTGCGTGTGTGTGTGTGCGTGCGCATGATGCATGTGTGTGTGTGTGTGTGTGTGTGTGTGTGTGTGTGTGTGTGCGCGCGCGCATGTGTGTGTGTGTGCATGTGAGTGTGTGTGTGTATGCGTGTGTGCGTGCGCATGATGCATGTGTGTGTGTGTGTGTGTGTGTGTGTGTGTGTGTGTGTTGTGTGTGTGTGTGTGTGTGCGCGCGCGCGCGCATGTGTGTGTGTGTGTGTGCATGTGAGTGTGTGTGTGTATGCGTGTGTGCATGATGCTTGCATGTGTGCGTGTGTGTGTGTGTGCTGGTGGCCTATGAGTGCATGTATTTTGCCTTCCATGCAGCAGGTGTCAGCATGACCTCAAGGTACCTGATTTTACTGAATGGGAAGTACCTGATTTTACTCAATAGGAATTCACCATGAATATGAAGCTGTTATCATTGTACCTTGACTTGACAAAACTGATTACCAGCAAAATTTTGTTAAAAAAAGATCTGAAGACATTAAAGGCTGTTGCTTTTATTCTTGTATACATATTTATATCTATATCCATATATATATATATATATTATATATATATATATATATATATATGAATTATATAACAAAGCTTGCTCTTATGTCTTAGATTGAAGAAATAGGGGGAGATACGCATTCATACCTGCAGTGGCAGATGATTCTGCCTAACTAACAGTATGTGCTTGAGTGGGTGGATGGGGAAAAAATAAAATAAATGCTTCTCAAAATGAGCCTTCAGCAAGCTTATATTCTCTAAGGGGGAGAGACATCCTCCAATAGGGAGGGAAACTCACTAACATATAACTCCTGGTCATATACCGATATTTCGAAACTTGGTCAATCTAAGCTAAGACATAAGAGCAAGCTTTGTTTATAATTCAATATTTCTTGCAGTCATTGCAACACCAAGCTGCTCTGTAAGTTGCTGGAACGGTGCTCGGTACTTATCCTTGGAATTTATTAGTTTGTTGTATATATATATATATATATATTAATATATATATATATTATCTACATATCTACACACATCACACATACACATTTCAGCTGTTTTACCAATCCATTCTGCAGTGTTGTCAGTTCCTCGGAGGATTTTATGGTTTTTGTTGTTTTGCTCCCTCTCTCTCTCTCTCTCTGTTCGGGGTGTTGTGTGTGTGTGTGTGTGTGTGTGTGTGTGTGTGTGTGGTGTGTGTGTGGCGCGCGTGTGTTGTGTGTGTGCGTGTGTGTGTGTGCGTGTGTGATGGAGTTCACAGTACAATACATATAATTATAAGGACATTATTTTGAAGCTGTGTGCATTGTCAATGTGTGTGCGTGTGTGTGTGTATGTGTGTGTGTGTGTGTGTGTGTGCGTGTGTATGTGTGTGTGTGTGTGTGTGGTACATGCATGCGTGCATGCGAAAATGAGACAGACAGACCCACAGACTGACTTCAGAATTAGGTGTTTGCACAGTATTACTAAACTTGTGTGGATTGTGCTTCCCTTTATCTTCATGATTTAAAATCTGACATAATTTAAAACCAGCACCGTTTGATGGGCAAGTGATTTTCTGTAGGGGGTCGGGCAAACTTTATCTACTGTAGGGGTCAGGTAAAAAAAAAACCCAGAATAATGCACAATCCTGTATACGCTCTCCATGTGTGCTTGGACTGAATGAGGTGTGAGTTGGTAAGAATAATGAAATGAAAGGACGTGGGCAATGGCTTGTATTTATCACCTGAACACTCTTGGAGTCACCTGCTGCATCTGAACAATAACCAGGTCACATAACACATTTCATACAGTGAGTGGTCATTATGTAGGGCTGTTTTTGTTCAACCTGCCACAGAGGCAGCCACACTCCATCTTCAGAGGATAGATGATATGAAGTCTTCACACATCTAATTCCAATCTGCAGAGCACTGCCAATGCTGACAGATAAAAGTACATTCTGTGCTCCATTCCATTTCATGACTTTGTCCAGCATCAGTACATGTGTGGGTCCTATTTTAGAACACCATCTATATTTGGCTTGCATTTCAACAGTGAATGCATTGTTCAACTGCAATACAATGTAGAGAACGGGAAAATGCTGATTCTAACTTTCCCCTACCCCTCAACAAGTTTCGGGGTAGGGGAAAATTAGAAATCAGCATTTTCCCGTTCTCTAACTAGTAAACTCTACAAACAAACATACTGTGTAGGATTATCCGTTTTCAATACTAATTTACTAAACTTTTCAGATTTTAGTTTTTGCTTAATCCTATGTTTTTCCTGATCATTTTCAATAACATCATTTTCGCGCAAATATTTATCAAATGGGTCTCTGTCTTTCATGTGAAATAAAACTACAGTCTTTAAAAACTTTGCATAACAGACAGACAGACACCAGGGCAGCGGCGATGTTATAAAGACCCGTCATTAGGGCCGACACCTAATCACTTAATTTATGCTCTGCTAGGGCCTTACGCCTCGGCAGGCGGGCGCTTTCTGGCAGTCACGCAACCTACAGTGCTACGCCCACCATAATTAACCAGAAAACAAGCCAGTGTTGTTTCTGGTTAATTATGGTGGGCGTAGCACTCGGACGATCACGCTATTTTCACCGCAGCACAACTACATACCTTATTCTCCTTAAGTCCATTGGGCAGGCGCATTAACGAGGTAAAACCAACCTGTGTTTCACAGTTTGTGACAGTCTTGTTTCTGAGCTGAACGTTGTTGTGATCTATGGCTAAGTGTGATGATGTAGACAAAGCATTATTGCGGCTAAAAAAGAACTACATATTGATGATGAAGAATGTATGTCTGTTGAAGATGAAGAACTGTTTAGAAAAGATCCTGAAATTGTAAAATCTATTGAAGAACATATTAAATTTCACTCAGAACATTTAACATACTGGAAAGAAGTAGAAAACGCTTTCAATCGCCAAGGAGAACAAAGTGCTGCTGGATATGAAGCCTTGCACAAAAAGAATCTGCCCAAAAAACCACAGCATTTTTCATTTCTTTCCGAAGCAAAAAAATCGCCACGGCCTTCAAAACAGCTTGAGCAAATGAAAGGAAAAGAACTGTTGAATGAACTTGAAAACCATGTAATCAAAGACAGGATTAATGGTTGTGACATTCCGGTTTTCAATGATTCTACAAAGGATCTTGTGACAATCAAAAACATAGTAAAAAATTCTGGAAAGATAATTAATCAAAAACAATCGCTCTACTTAGTGATTATGTTTGTTATGGAATGTGGATGTTGAAACTTTGTATGTGTCTTGAACCAACTGATTTTCAACACTTTGTTAATGAGAACTGTGGTATTAGCGCGTCTTGGGGGTATAAAATTATGAAAGTGGCTAAAGTTTTCAACCTGTACCCACGCCTTCAACAGCTGAACATCACAATAACAACAGCTGTTAAAATTATATCAAATCTACAATCAGCTCTGCAAGTTTTTCCAACAGACGCCTACAAGTGGACCAAAGTTTAAGTAAGTGTTTTTTTCCTGCACTTTTCTAGAATAGTCTAGAAATAGGAAGTGAGAATTTTTTAAGCTGCTCTTGAGGGAGTGTTCTTTAATTAAGTTCTTAATCAAGTCTCCTCAAGTTCTTAATGAGTTCTTGATCAAGTCACCTTAAGTCACCTCAAGTTCTTAGTTAAGTTTTTAATCAAGTCACCTCAAGTTCTTAGTTAAGTTTTTAATCAAGTCACCACAAGTTCTTTAATTAAGTTCTTAATTAAGTTACCCCAAGTTCTTAATAAAGTTCTTAATCAAGTTCTTACTTAAGTCATCCTCAAGTTCTTACTCAAGTCACTTCTAAGTTCTTACTCAAGTCATCCAAGTAACTTCTAAGTTCTTACTCAAGTCATCCCAAGTTCATAACTAAGTCATCCTCTAAGTACAACCAAGTTCTTATTTAAGTTAATTTATAATTATTTATTATTGCATCTGAAATGGATCAAATGATCTTTTGTTGTTGGCAGTTTTGGCATACTTTTTTGTTCGGATTCTGTATTTAGTGGTTGAGATTTTTTTGACTGCTTTGGTTTTGGCTGGCGTTGTTTATATATTTTATAACCGTAATAACCGCCCCCAGCAGCAATACCGCCAAAAATAACAATTACTTTAAGAAAATTCCATGAAGACTTGGCGTTGTTGTTGTAGGTCTTGAATCAACTTGTTCTGGTGTTTTTATAGCTGGCATTGAAACAACTGGCTGCGGCTCTGGCACTTTTTCATTATGAGCTATATTCTGTGATTGTAACATTAATTTTGTTCACTTGTTCCACTCTGCTAATCTTTTTCCTGCTGCAACACGCCCAGGATGAGGGGGTTTACTGACCACTTTCACCTGATTCAATGTTTTCTGATTCTGATTCTGCTGATTTTCTGGCTCGGTCATTTTGAAGGGAAATAAAATCTATATGATTAAAAGTAATTAATCCCATGATTAGCGGTGACAGTAATGTTCCAAATCTGTAATACAGATCACATCCTAGAGACTCTAATGACTTTGTTAAAACTGGATCCTGCGTTAAATCATACATAAAATCTTGTTCAGAATCAATAGGCGCAAATCTACTGACTAGTTTAGTATACAAACTAAGAACCGTTTGTCCTACACTTTTTACCATTCTCGACCCTAGTTGCGCTTCATACCTGTTATGATACTTTACAATGTCTTGTGGTGACATCTGTTGAATCTGTTCTATGCTAAATTCATTTCCGAGGAACTGTTTTGTTTTTCCACATGCTGCCAAAGAATACAGCCTTTCCTTTTTGGGCATAATAGCTTGCTCATCAACCTGGTCATTTGTAATCATAAGTTCAGGAAGGTTTAGGCTGCCCTGTAGCTGTAGTAGATCATCGGTGTTCATGTTTTTATTAATTATAATTATTTTGTTTTTAAAAAATGAGCGCCAAAAAGACTGTTACCAATCTTGTTTACCATTCTGCTGTTATTGGTGGTCTAAGTATAGGATACACAATGCTTGGTAAAAGCTTGTTAAGAATTAAACCAGCGGATCTTGGCAAACTAGACTTTGAGGATTCAGCAAAGCTAATTGCTATCATTGCAGCTTCGTTTGCTACGAAAGATTTTCTAGTTAAGCAAGGAATAATTCCAGACAGTATAAATATGTAAAATAAAAAATACATTTATAAAAAATGGCTTCATTCGTAATGATGATAGGCGGCGCTGTGGTTAATGCGCTTGCTTTTAGCGGAAGTAATTACGCGTTTAGTAAACTACGGGATGACGGCGAGAGAAAAAGACATAACAAAGCTATGGAGCAACTAGCAGCTGCGCAAGATAACTATGAAAAGCAGAGAATTGAGCAGTTAGATTTTATTAACGACAAACTGAAAAAACAGGGTCATGCAGCTTACACATTTAAAGGCGTTGACCAGGCAATAAAAGAGTATTATCTTGTAACAGGCAAACCAATCGAGACATTGCCCCGCCAAAATTCAGTGACTTTTATCAACCATCAGAAAAACAAAAGATGCAAGAAATCGTGTTTATCGTCTTTGGTATGACCGTTGTGTATTTTGTTGCGCATAATATTGGCTGAATAAAAATGAACAAAATCTATTATTCGCCAAAAGGATATTGGAAGGGAATCACGGCAATAAAAAAGCTAAGCCAAGCAGCAGGAGTCAGTGAACAAACAGCAAAGGAATGGTTATCTAAACAAGCGATTTGGCAAATTTATTTACCTGCGCCTAGACGAATACAGAGACCACACTTTGTCAACACAACACCAAACGACACCCATCAAATGGATCTTCTATATTTACCTCATGATACGATTAGGCGAAAAAGATTTAAGTACGCACTTACAGTCATTGACGTAGCTTCAAGATACAAAGATGCGGAACCATTAACACAAAGAGTGCTTCTGCTGTTGCTGTCGCTATACAACTGATATATCAACGGGGTCCTTAACTTATCCTCGCATGATTCAAGTCGATGATGGAAAAGAATTTAAAGGCCGAGTGAATCAATTATTGTTAAAACATAGAGTTACCATTAAAAGAGGCATTCCAGGAGTTCACAGATCACAGGCTTTAGTTGAAAACTTTAACAAACAGTTATCCGAAAGACTTTTTTCCTACCAGTATCACAGAGAGCTGATTGGCAATTCTCGCAACACAGAATGGGTTAGAAGACTGCCCTCAGTTTTGCACGCAATGAATAATGAAGAATTTAAAGGGCTAAAACCAGTACAAGCAATCAAAAAACAAACAATAGATGTTGTTGAAGGAGACGCCAGTTCATCCGGCAAACTATTACCATTTGGTTTAAAAGTAAGGTACCTTTATTTACCGGGGGAAGCAGAAGGGGACACTCGCATCAGGGCAACCGATCCAGTTTGGAGCATTGATCCATATGAAATAAAAAGAATTGTAAAAATGAATCCACCCGTGTATTATTTACGAGAAACTGACACAACAAAACAACCAGCTCCTCAAAGATCTTTTGTGAAGGAAGAACTGCAGATAATCCCACCAGACACAGTTCCAGTTGCTAATTAATTTTTAATTTACATAAATATATTTTAGTTTAAAATGGAAGCTAAGGAAGCACAGAACGAAACAAGAATGATAAAGGAAGAGACCTTGAAAATAATACGGGAATCATATGATATGAATTCTGTTATTAGGGAAACACTTGCGAAGATTCATCAAGAGATGCTAAAACATCCAGATTACCTACAACCCAAAATCTCAAATTCTGATTGGGGAAAAGAATATCTTGAAATAATAAAAAAAATTCGAGCACATCAAACAAACATGAAAAAAGAGTTAGCTGAATTGGATGAAGATATGATTGATCTTATAACACTAGTTGATGAAAAATATAAACCCCTCTGTTTATGCTGTTCTCCAGTGCCCGATTGCATATGAAAACTCTGGTTTAACAAATACTCGTTTAGTGTTTGTTCTATCTAATGACTTCTTTGTTACAACAGTTGTGTTGATCTCATGTAGATTAGATCGTAGTTTTACGTTGTCATGATGAAAAGTCTTATTGTCAAACAATGCTTCTTTGTAGTTGTCATGTGATATGTTTGACTGCACGACACTGCGAGATATTCCTTTTGCTTTCTTAATGGTTTTCTCCTGGCTCGAAATACTGTACATTTTCGACCTTAAACCAATAAACTCCTTGATCACCCCTCCAGATAATTCATCCTTCATCTTTCCTAAAACCTTCTTGTTAACAGTTGAATGCAAAGGCGAATCTTTAGGGTAATCAGATGTATCATACCATCCCGCATGCCCTTTAGCTACTTCTATTTCCATGTCTTTATAGATGTCTTCAGTAGGGATATCTATAACAAAACTATCTGTATCTGTGTAAAGTACTCTGGACTCTGGATACAAGGGTTTTAAAGTAGTCATAAAGAAATTCTAACATCAAAAGCTTTGATAATTCTAAAACAGTAAACCCAATAAATACAGGTTTGTTCAATTTGACTGTCTTTTTTTTCATCATTATGCCAAAAAGCTGATCATGAAATCTTCTAATGTCCTGATAATTAGGTTTTGAAGTCAGCTTAATTGCTTCATTCTCTTTGGTGACCAATCTGACATCTTTGCGCTTGTGCGGATTTTCCATAGTCTTTCCAAACAGCTGTTGTTCATCAGCTTGAAAAAGTCTTTTTCTGAAGCATCTGTGGATTTAGTTCTAAGATCAGTGTTCTTCATGATGTATGGTTTCATGAACTGTTCTTGATCAAAAGCAATTACACGATGAACTGCTATCAACTTCAAACCATGTCTTAAATAAAATTGTAGAAGAATCTGTAATGACAGACATAATTTTTTTGCCACGAAGATTAGGCACAAGTTTAGGCGGCTCTCTTGGATTTATCTTTGGACTTTCTGCTGCTAATGGATAGTCATTATGTAGGTCATGGAGTTCATGAGGATATTCTGAGTCAACTTCTAGAATAAAGCCCCGATGTCGATCGGGCGTTTAAAACTGTTCAACCATTTTAATGCCTTTTGAATATTATTCGCACCGCCGCCAGTGTACATTTTAAAGTTACGTAATGGAAGTGATTGCGCCATAGCCCAACCATACAGATTGTTTGCATCTAAATACATGAGATAGTTAGACCTTTTACTTGGATCATAATCATCTAGGTATTTGTTGTTTGCTTTACAGTAATGATGCGACGCCATACTAATTCCTCCACGCAATCCGTTTTCAATCATCTGAACCATTGGTAAATCTGACAATAAATCAATCTGTACTCCAGTATCTTTTAGGAAAGCGTCCCAACTCATCCCGGCGCAGAAATGTAATGCGCAGGATCCAGGCTATAATGTTTCATGCAGGTCTTTCTATAATTTTCAAAGACGTCCGCCAACAAACATGTATCAGCCAATCAAGTATGAGTCATGATAGTCTCCCATTGTTTTACAATCTAACTTCTGCCACGCATCTTGAGCATGCTGGTAATCAGAATCACTGATGCCCTTTCCTCTAAGACTAGAAAAGAACGCGTCTTTAGGTGGAAGTGTATCTTCGTCAAACCTTTCCAACTGTTCATGTACTCATAAGGATAAACGCCCTTTCTAACAAGAGTTGGGTCAAAATATTCTTCTGTTATTGGGCAGGACTTTAAGGACATAGCCAGTCCTCTAATGATCCCATCAGGTGTTGCATAGAGTCATAAAAGAGACATGTTATTTATAGTGAAACACATGTACTTTTCTGATGACTGTGCAATGCATGGCACCCTGAAGTCGCTGGTTACTGCTTGCATTATAAGATGAGAGTCGTAACCTCGCAAGTTATGAAAGAAGATGGGCAGCTTCCATGTCTTAGGATCAACTTTAGTTGAAGGTTGCATTTACTGTGCGGTGCTCCTCTGAACTTTCCGCTAATGTGATCATGGTCCCTTACTGTTGAATTTACACTCTTGGGCGTTAGCTCTAAACCGCAAATCCAACAATGTGTGGCTGAGTCATACTGTTGTTGGTCTTCGGGCGTCATTATGATTTCAGATAAATTCAGATTATTAGAACAGGCGTTACGCACTTGCTGCATGCGTTTTAAGAAGTGTTCTGCAGCATTAGGCCCTCTATATAATTCTGGCTCTGAATGGACACCATCGACCTAACAATAATGAAGGCAAATGAACAAATCTGGTGATTACTCATTAAGACAGTTTTCGGAAGTTTCTGTGGGGTTGGCCCTTCATAAGGAACAATAAGCGACTCGAAGTCTGCGTAAACAATGTATGGACTCGTTTGCAGTCGTTTCCAGTTCTTAAAAACTAACTTTAGATCCGGGTGGGGGCGTAATTAGTTCTGTATTACAGTCTACAGAACTTTTACAATGTTTTTTATGTTGAAGCGCGGCTTGATAGGATGGATTCGTGTTAAACATTTTCTACAGAATTCTTGTTTGCGCCATGTTTTGAAGTATGCTGCATTAGTCTACTCATTGTGCGTATCAATGTGTAATGTGGTAGCCCTGTTGGTGAAAACATTAGGAGTAAATCCACATGACTTTTGGCTGGATCACTATTGTTGGGCTGTCTTTAGACACTCTAATAGGCACCAAATTTGTTTTCTCAGACCATGTGTAACATTAACAGTTATTGGTTTGTTTTGTTCTTCAAACTGATCAATTTGATCTACACTAACAGGAAAGGATATTCCACTAATGTTAAGATCATTGATGTAAGGTTTATAGTTAGATACTTTCTCTGCGTTTTTGCGGACGTAATGCAGCCTTGCAAGAACACACCACATAAAAACATTTGTTGTCTGAATTCTTTATGTTTAGAACTGCTCTTTTTGCAACTAATGCTGGAGGTAGTGGAATGTAAGACTTGCCAACGATCGGCTCATACTTAGCCTGTTTTAATCTGATCTCTAAGACTTCGCCCTCTGACCAACCAGAGCCTCTCATTTTGGCTTCTTCAGCGGCCACATCAAACTGTGTAAGCAGTTGGTCTGCCCAACCAGGTGTTAAGTCATTATGAGAAAGAATAACCTGTCGTTTAGTTGAGACTCAGACTTCTAGATTTTCTTCATTTATTGTTTATAATCGATTAAACAGCTAACATTACTTTAACATGCGGGTCTATTGTTAGTTTACCTGGAACTTGAGAAATAGCTTGAACAACACTTGCTGTACGTTTTGGATCAATGACTTCTAGATTAATATCATTTAAAGCTTTTGACAAACGTCTCCTTAAGCATTCCTTCAAACATTCGTCTGGTCCTTCATATATCTTAGCTTGTTAAGTTTTTTTTCTAACTGAGGTAGTGGAATGTAAGACTTGCCAACGATCGGCTCATACTTAGCCTGTTTTAATCTGATCTCTAAGACTTCGCCCTCTGACCAACCAGAGCCTCTCATTTGGCTTCTTCAGCGGCCACATCAAACTGTGTAAGCAGTTGGTCTGCCCAACCAGGTGTTAAGTCATTATGAGAAAGAATAACTGTCGTTTAGTTGGACTCAGACTTCTAGATTTTCTTCATTTATTGTTATATAATCGATTAAAACAGCTAACATTACTTTAACAGGGGGTCTATTGTTAGTTTTACCTGGAACTTGAGAAATAGCATGAACAACACTTGCCTGTACGTTTGTTGGATCAATGACTTCTAGATTAATATCATTTAAAGCTTTTGACAAACGCTCTCCCTTAAGCATTCCTTCAAACAATTCGTCTGGTCCTTCATATATCTTAGCCATGTTAAGTTTTCTTTTCTAACTGAAACTATTTATTTAAATTAAAAAAAAAATACGACTCCAAAGTCGTCTTAATCAGAATCAATATCAACGGTCTTTTTGTGCTTGGACTCATAAACTAAAGTATAAACGCCCTTTGATGTTGTTAATGTGAGCTGTTTAGAACAGAGTTTAATGTCTCGTTTACTTTTTTTAAACATTCCTTTTTTATCTGCTCGGTGTCTGGCTGTTGAGATAAAACTTGCCCTTGCCTTTTTTTGAAGATCAAACTTTTGTCTTTTATAGTCATCAAAATCGGCCTGTAAACGACTAAATTCTTCATCCGTGATGTTTGAGTCAACTAGCGCTTTATTTATTGTCAGTTTGAACGAACTAAGTTTAGCTGTTATTATACTGTTCAAAAAAAGAAGACGCAAAATGAAATTTTGCCACCTGGGGTGGACCATACAGTTGAGAACACGCCAAAAACGGCCCTGATGTAATGTCTTGAACGTCGACGTGCTAGGATAACATTGATTCGGTTGTCACTATGTGCACGTGCGTGTTGTGGGCAGGTGCGACAGTGCAAACATTGGGTTGTGCTTCTGTTGTTTCGCCTGCAAAGCATGCCCAACTCAGTGGTGAACACACACACACCATGGTCTAGTGCAGTATAAAAGCCGGGTCATTTTGGCAACCGGCAGGCACACCGTACAAAAAAACAGCATGCCACGTTTTGAGCCCAGCAGAGAGAGAAAACGCCCTGGGTCGTTTGCAAGTTGGTCAGAGTGCAACTGATGTGGCCCATGCTTTGAATGTCTCCCCAGTACCATATGCCGACTTTGGACTCGCTTCCCGAGGACAGGGTCATCAGCTGATGCCCCGAGGTCAGGCCGACCTCATATCACAACGCCAGCCCAGGACCGCTTTATACGGCTAAGACATCTCCGCAATCGCTTCCTGCCGGCCTCGTCCACTGTCCAGGCATGCGCTGGTGTCCGTCGCATCTCCGACCAGACTGTCCGGAACAGGCTGCATGCTGCTGGGCTGAGGGCTTACAGGCCCCTACGTGGCAACGTAATGACGGGGCGCCATCGACAGACCAGACTGCAATGGGCTACGCAACACAGACACTGGACACTGAGGAACCATTGGCGACACGTCTGGTTCTCGGATGAGTCACAGTTTCTGCTGCAGCGCCATGACAGGAGGCGAAGGGTTTACCGCCGGGTTAATGAACGCAACCAGCAGAACTGCGTCGACGAGGCACCTCCGCATGGTGGCGGCAATGTCATTGTATGGGGGGCCATCAGCAACACAGGCAGGAGCCAGCTGGTGCGCGTGGAAGGTCACCTGACAGCCCAGCAGTACGTCCAGGTCATTGTTCAGCCACACGTCCTGCCTCTAATGGCCACTCCCAGGGCCGTGTTCCAGCAGGACAACGCCAGGCCCCACACAGCACGCCTGACCACAGCCTTCTTTACCGCCAACAACATCAACACCCTGGCCTGGCCCTCTCTTTCCCCGGATTTGAATCCTATTGAGCACGTTTGGGACGTTTTGGACAGACGCCTGAGAGTGAGGGCCAACGCCCCAGTGACTCCAAATGAACTGTTCCGGCATTGCAGGCCGAGTGGGCGGCCATCCCACAGCAGACAATCAGGAACATTATTGCTTCATTGCCCCGCAGATGCCAGGCTACCATTGCAGCCAGGGGGGGTCACACCCGTTACTGACTTTGGAAGCGGCCTGCCGATTTCCCTGAGGGTCTGGGGCTGGTTCTTTACCACAGCATTGCAGGGGAGACTTCTGTCCCTACTGTTTTTGTCATTTTCACATTAAACGTGTTGTCACACTGAGCTTCAATAAATTGTGTTTCAAATCGGCAAGCTTGGCATTTTGCGTTTCTTTTTTTGAACAGTATAGTTGAACCATAGCTGTGTGCTTTTGGAGTTTAGTTTTTAATTTTTTGCTAGCAGCACTTACAGCTAATGAACACACGCCAAGAGCTAAAGACAAACCACCTAGAGGTAAAGCTGCGGGTGCACCTATGCCTGTTGCTAAGAGGCCTACACTTGTCCCTGCTGATAGAGCACTTAGAGTTGATGCTCCAGTATTAACATATGTAACAGCATTACAGGCAGCAGAATACCTTCGTTTGGTTTTGCTGTATTTTGAAAGGTCTTGCTCTAGGTTTTTGTTGCATTTGTGTAATGTTTGTTAATCTGAAAGTTTTTATGTCAGGGTTTCTACTATCCCTTCTTTTGGCGACTACTGGCGCTATAGGCACTTTTGGATAATGCTTAACAGACATGCTTTTTTAAAATAAAAATATTTTAGTAATGTATATCTTTTAATCTGTTATCTTGAATATCAGCTGCGCATCATATATTAAAAACAAATGTGCATTAAGCGGTTTATCATCATCTTTTTCTTTGTCAATTTGAATGTTTATTACGTCTCTAACAGTTCTCCCACTTCCATGCAACTGATTATCCGTTGTTGCCCTTAGGTCAATCCATAAACCGTATTTCGTTGTTAAATAATCATCAAGTCTAAGTGCAGATCTTTAGACACAAGGTCAACTGTTGGACTTCTATGCCTCCCGCCTCCGAACAATTTTCTTATTTCATCAAAATGCTGATAAGGTTTAAGCCGCTAGCGTAGATTTGGTTAGGACTACCCTCAATTGTACATTGCACTTTCGTTATTTTAGGATTAAGAAACTTTTCAGTTTGTCTTTTAAATGGTTCTTCATCTTCGCACAGCAATAAAATACCTTTGAGTGATCTTGCTGAGACACTAAAACTAAAATTCCATATAGTGTCTGCCCTGCTTTTAGGATGTGTAGAATGGTGAATCACTCTTTCGTAATATATTGCTAATTTTGACTGATATTGTTGCTCAATCAACCTTGCTAAGTGAGGGTTGCTAACAATGTCAAACTCTAACGCGATGTCAGAAATGCTGTACTTTGCTTCGGTGTCTGATGATCTGATAACACGTTTGTATTCATTAAAAGTTAGTTCATATGACAATCTGTCTTTTAATGCTCCTTGAAAGTATGGCGCATGCGCACTTAACAACTCAAAAACCAAGGGGATGGAAAAGCGATTTCCATACGCATAACTTACAGCTACATACTTTTTGCCGTCTTTAGCATCTTCAGCGCCTATTCTGTGTTTTAGTGCTTCATTATTTTCGATTCCTTGAAACGCAAGATCATTCCTTTCATTCGTGGTTAGCCATAGATCAGAATAGGTTAAAAATATGTCTGCATTGTGTAAAGAAATATTTCTTGCCCCTCAAGTTTTATAGAAATTTTCTTAACGATTGCCCGTCCCAGATTCTGCACAACTGTCCTGTTTGTGTCTGTTGATTCGAGTTCTATTTTGAAAGTAAGTCGCGCAGAGCCTGGCACAATCAATTCATCTGCTCCTAGGTCTGGAAATTTGACAGTAAGAATTTGATCTGCATCAATAGTTGATGGATTATTTGGAACAATAATATTCCGTTTATTTCCTTCACGCCAAAAGGCTCTTTCAGTCTTCTATGCGGGTCAAGAATTGAACCATATGTTTGCGACATTTTTATAAAACAAAATAAAAAGCTAATTATTTAAAAACATGGCAGGAATTGAAGGTGAAGAAGATTATGATGTTTTTGATCCTGGAGACGACATGATGAAATGGCACAGCATCGCCCAGCGCACTCAATACAGCGTGAATTAAAAGAAATTAAGATCAGATCATTTTACAAAAGTTTAGGTCAAGAACCTCCCGAATTTATAGCCCCTGATGATTTTGAAGTAGACGAAAATGACCATTTGTTTGTGAACAACAATCAAGGACAACGTGTTCAGCTTACACATAACCGAGACCCTTTCAAAGTTTGTGGGCGCGGAATCAATTAGACAAAGACTTAGAGCGGTCGATCGAAATCGCCTTGGCATTGTTATTGTTAAACCAAAATTAAGGGGGGAGGCTGTTTCTAAACTTCAAAACACACTGCAGGAACTCCCAACAGATAACCAAATACAAACCATGGAACTTAAAGATTTAAGTCCGACAGCAGACAAAATAATAGAAGCAGAAACCAGTTTTTCAGAAGAAACAGCATTAAAAATATTCACGACCCACCGCTACCCATGCGAGAAATAGCGGCCCTTGATCATTCTTTGAGAAGCATCAGAGGCGAATTAACAAACAATTTAGCAAAACTGGGTGAACTAGATGAGCATATAAAAAGAGAAAAAGAAAAACTCGTTGAGGCTGATGACGCCAACTTAGGGCATGATATTAAAGAAAGAATAACCCAAAGACTAAAAGATCTTGAACAAGAAAGATCAGCAAGACTAGAAGTGTTGTCTACTAACCGAGAACAATTACGATCTCAAGTGAGCAGAATAAGAGAAACTATCCAAAGAATTTTATATGAAGACGCAACGCTAGCAGAACGAATACGAACACTGTTTAGAGAGCAAGGAGTCACATTAGTAAGCGTTATAACGGCCTTAGGTTTTGCAATAAGTACACTAGTGATGGCTATTACAGGCGGTGGTGGTCCCGGGTCAGTGCCCCCACCGCCATCACCTCCATCTCCGCCTGATAAATCATGGGTAAAAAAACAGCTTGATCATCTTGCAAGTTTATTAAAAAAAATTAGCCAGTAAAGCCGTGGACGCTTTACCGGGTATATTAGGAGGTGTTGTCAGCTGGCTTTTGTCTACTGCAGGCAAAGTAGTTGGCTTTATGGCCGAGCACTTATGGACATTAGTTCTCTTAATAGTTGGGTTAATTTTTAGTAAGATAAAGACCAAGTAATCCTAGGCCGGTTAATACAAAAACAAGTGCTGTCTTTTCATATTCATGGTCATTATTTTTTTTGATATCAACGGTCTTTGGGCTTTGGGCCACGGGGATTGGATGACTTATTCTTGGGTGTTTGTTTACTGCTTGCAATATTACTGGCTCAGAATTTATTTCGTTTTTCCCAACCTTCTGTTCATTGCCAGCCACAAGGATTTCATTATTGTAGTTTATTATTGTGCCTATCTGGAGCCTGAGGTCAGAAGGCAGCATGTATAAACCAGTGCCAACAGCAAAGTCTACTTTCGATCTTGCGTATTGTAAAACATTTTGGTACCTTTTAATACTTGAAGGTAAATCAACTGTAGAATTAATGGCGTCCTCTAAATTTGCTAAGTATTGTTTTTGTGCGTCAAAGCCAGTAGAAGGATCAGTTATGCTCGATCTCGTTTGTGCTTGCGAACCTAGCAAACACCAAACATAAGTACGAACAGAGTCGTTTATTCGTTCTATTCCTGCTTTAGTTAGGCCCTTAGAAGTGTCTAAGATAAATGTTGTCCATGCTGTTTTATGCTCTTGCTCTATGGACCCAAGGTGAACAGCTGTGCCTGAAGAGAAAGATGTGTAAGGAGGATTCCAGTCATAGTTATACTTTCTGTGCACGCCCCAAAAATATGGGGTGCCTAAGCCATGATTAAGATCCGACTTTTGTCTAAAGTCTGTCTTGGCCTTAATATTGAATTCGTTACAGATCCTTTCAAAAGCCTTCATGTCTATTCTGTTGCTGAATGGATTAAACGGTTTGTCATTTGGCAATGGCGCTTGCAGTTCAGTCAAAATACGTCTGAAGGTGTAATAGAAATGAAATCTATACACTGACCTCACCAAATGATCAGGATGATTTAAGTGATCAGCATACGACACTCCACACCCAGTTGATGCACAAAACACGGCAAAGTTTAACTGGTTCTGATAAAACTGCATCGGATGACTAAACCACACTTTCGGGATGTGGTCGTTTTTAATAGGAGGGTTAAGATAAGATAAGATAAGATAATGTTGCTTAATAGCCCAGCCGACCGCTAAGGGCCATATCAGGGCTGTCACCACGTTAAAATCAACTCACCAGTCATATATATAAAAAAATAAAATAAATAAAAAAATAAAAAAAATAAAAAAAAACCTTTCATACATCTCGTTAAATGACATCGTCTACAAACGCACCAGAAACTTTGTTAAAAATCTCTCTTCCGTAAAATCTTAAATCAGATGAAAAATGTCAATCTCTCTCAAAAACTCAAGGATCACATCAGGCGGGACATCCCTGAACAGGATCTTCATGGACTCCGCTGTAAAGAGGGTTAAGATAGCTCTTCAATGGAGTACTAACCTTTACTTGAAAGGTGTCAGACTGAGTCACAGAAATGTCAAGAGTATCAGTTGTTATATTTTTAAGATTGTAGTGCGGCCCAACAGAATATTTTGCACCAGTATATTTGAATGCACTCATTTTTATTTCGTTTAAAAAATGTTTGTAACAATAACAACTCAAGACCGTCCTTCGTTTTTAGAACATGCTATTGATAACGATTGCGGAACCAAAACGGTCGCGCTCCATAAATTTTTTACAAAGTCGTATGGTTTAATATAAGTGAATCCAAGGAGAATAATAAGATTAAAAAATTTAATAATGCAGGAAAATTAGTTAGCCAGTTAACAATACCTGATGGTTATTACGGGTTTTGCTCACTAAAAGAAGCAATGAGTAACTTCGACATTACTCTCAAACTTAACAATGCAAATCTAAAAACAATGTTGACATTCAAACCTGAAAAAGAAGAAGTAGGTTACTATTTTGATAGAGAGCTAGCTAAAATGTTAGGCTTTACAACTACCAATCGGCCCACTCATAGTTTTAGTGTTACACCAGACAAAACTACTTATGAGGGGGAAAGTCCGCTCGATCTTGCATTACATTCATTACTCTATGTTCATTTGGATGAGCTGAGCACTGATGAAAACTTATATGATGGAAGGCCCTCAACTGTTTTAAGAGCTCTTCCATCTGGGAAAGCTGCATATTGCGATTATGAAATTATACAATTCCCTAATTTACAGTTTAAAAGATTAGTTTGTGGGAGGGCCGGATCATTTAATATAAAAATCACAGACAAAACGGGGAAAGTCGTAAAATGTGATAACCTACACATTAATTTAGAATAAAATAATACGTTACTAAAAAATAATGTCGCATGGGCCAGAAGAATCGGGAGTTACATTAGCGCCTGTGAGGTGTATAACTTTAGAATTAAAAGACCTTGCAGACGTTGCGGACTTTGAACAGAATGGTGAGATAGGCGCTTTGTATGGTTTTGAGTACACTAAAGATGGTGATTATAAACGTAAAGAAGTAGGCGACAGCAAAAGGTTTCCTAAACTAGAACAACTGCGCAATGTAGAAGCAAATAATGCTGGCCAGTATGAATAAAAATAGTTCGAAAACCTGACAGCAAATGGCACTTAGAACCATATTTAGAATGGGATATAAAATTTGAATTCATAAGCCCATTTACATTTTTTAGCCGTCAAAAAAGTTTCAGAAAAGCATTCAACTCAGGTCCTTTACATGTAAGTCTTATGCCTGAGGACAATAGTCGGAAAGAGATTGAAATAAAGCTGTATGGGAATAAACAGTACATCCTCCACAGAAGAGAATCAGTTTTGAAAGATGCTTCTACAAAATGAAATTAGGGGACACGTTCACAATGATATTTGACATTTCTGTCTTAAAAGATGTGGAGAGGGATGGGGTTGTGGGCGTTAGTGACGTCCTTTTAAAATGGAATTCTAATTAGCTGGCAAAACTTAGACGTTGACAGTCTTAAAGTTACCGTCGTCATTCTTCACAATGGTGAGGATATTAAGGTCATAACAACAAGCAAAAAAATCAATATTAGTCTAAATAGAAACAATCTTACAGAACTGAATTGGATTAATCTTACACATTTAGGCCTTATAGGGTTTTATTATACTGAACAAGTTTTGACAGAGAGCATGATAAAAACAATAACTGGATTAGATTAAATTCTGTTATAAAACTATGGAGCAGTTAAACTTTATGACAAAAACTCCTCATTGTTCATTAATTTGTGGACAGACTGGTTGTGGAAAAACAATATTTGTCCTAGACCTATTCCAAACAGTTTATCGCTATAATTTTGATCATATTGTGATTTTCTGTCCAACTCTTAAATGGAACAAAGCATATCATGATAGAAGGTTTATATGGACAGATGATAACATATATTTAGTTGATCCTAGCAATAAACTGAGCCAGTGTTTAGAACACTTTTATAGACTGTTTGAAGGAATGCAGACACTATTTATTATAGATGACTGTTCGGCAGAAAGAGACATAGTTAAAAAAGAAATACTTTGTCAAAACTGGCTTTCAGTGGAAGGCATGCTGGAATAAGTGTGTGGATTTTATGTCAAAAATATAACTCAGTTTTAAAGACTTTAGAGAACAGTTAAAGACTGTAGTTTTATTTCACATGAAAGACAGAGACTCATTTGATGAATGTTTGCGTGAAAATGATGTTATTGAAAATGATCAGGAAAAACATAGGATTAAGCAAAAACTAAAATCTGTAAAGTTTAGTAAATTAGTATTGAAAACGGATAATCCTACACAGTATGTTTGTTTGTGAGAGTTTACTAGTTAGAGAACGGGAAAATGCTGATTTCTAACTTTCCCTACCCCGAAACTTGTTGAGGGGTAGGGGAAAGTTAGAATCAGCATTTTCCGTTCTCTAATGTCAAGTTAAAATGCCCATCCACAACCTGCCACACTTAGCAACAAAGAAAAACAACATCTTTTGTTTGTTCTCAATAAAACAAACCAAAAAATTCTGAGCCAAATTAACATTCAAAACTGTCCTACAACAATGGAGAACTCCTCACTTAGAATCTTCTATCAAAGAATCACTGTGATTGTGTAGACTGCATGTATGTATATGTATGTACATGTGTGTATGTGACTGAGTATGTGAAGGTTGTACATGGTGAAGACAGAGACATTGAGAAGAACAAACAGGCAGAGATAAATGAAAGTGAAACGAGTACTTTGGTGAATGATTGAGAGAATAAATGAACAGATGAACTTTTAAGAGTGGATAGATCAAACCTTCATTACACAGTTCCTGCACAACTACAACAAACACACAAAAAGCACACCAATTTTCATTTGGTTTTAATAACAGAAATGATTGCATACAAACAAACAAAAACAAATTCAAGTTTAAATAATTCAAATGGAGACTACAATGTTGCAGTTCAAAATTTGATAATCAACTTCATATATACACATTCTCATGTTGCAGACTGATAATCAATTTCATATTCTCATGTTTGTTTACACACACATACACACATGGCGTGAGTATATGCATGCGCAGGTGCGCACACGCAACACACACACACACACACACACACACATTGCTCAAGGTGTTCCTAAAAACAATGTCCCCTAACAGCAAAGGCCATTGTGAACAGACTCACTCTCTTTCTCCTCTCTTTTTCTCCCCAAACTACTCTTTTCATACAGTGACCAATTCCTTCTGCATCTTGTAAAAATAAACAGCAAAATCTATAGCCATGAAAGTAAACCAAAGCATGAAAGGCAGAAATTTTGTAAAAGTAGGGGATGGAGGAAGGGAGTGGGTGAGTTGATCTTCCAGATGTTTGAAACCAGAGGGAGGGGTGGACCACAGCACAGCCTCCTGTTCCCACAGTTCACACTGTACTATTGTGCAACCACTCTTTTGCTCTTTCTAGGGGTACACTTTTTGTCAAACACATGTTTTCATTTTCAGCTGAGACACTAAAAAGACAAAAAAAAACATTGGGGCATTTTCTGCCGAGAGCAGTAGAGTTTAATGCCTGATCTGAACATGGAACAGAAGCCTGCACACACACACACACCACACACACACACACACCACACACACACACACACACACAACACACACTATGAGGACATAATCAGACCCTCGTCCAATTCATCCACTCCTAACACTGGCAGTGACAGGCATGACAACAGAGACAGATGAGCAGACAGCACTTCACACTAACACCCTGAATTATGTGCAAGCTTTTTTCATGTGCAAATTCACTTAGTAATACAACATGAAAAGTATCTGATCTGTTTCCAACAAAATAAGTGCAGTAGGTCTCAAAGATGAGACACAAAAACATGTCCGAAGAGTTTATTTCCTAATCGACACTGCTAGCTGCCTAAGACACATACACAATTGCCACTGTTTTTCAATTCTCGCAGTTTTAAGCATGGGTTTTCCGCCAACATATCATAAAAAGAGCATGGTTCAAATGATGGAACAGCTTCCTTCTTTAACCTTAGATGTATATACAAATCAGCTTATACATAGCTTTAAGGTTCTTAACAAATACAACACATTTAACAGAAACATTCTCAATAAATCAAAAGACATCAGGATCTCATTATCTCTGGGTCACAGCCAACCCAAAAGATGTTCTGAAGATTACAGTTACATGCACAGAAGAGCAATCTCTTCACATTATTATTATCCAAAATATGTAAAGGTTATGAACAAACTGTTGGTCACCTGGATTCCTACTATTTTATGTCTTTGTTACATGTGTGTGCTGAAACCCACACACACACGCACACACGCACACACACCACACACACACACACACACACACATTTTCCTTTCAGTATGAGTCAGACCAGTACATCAGCAGATATTCTCAACCATACCATTTTCATAGTATGAGCATTTTACTGCAACGTTTTTAAAGCCTAACTTCCTGAGGAATATGCAACAGTTGTCAAACATGTGCGTATACACTCGCACTCACACACTGACTGAAAACCATTTACTGTCAGATTAACATAGTGTTGTACTGATAGTGTTGCACTCACACACATAGACAAACACAGACACACACACACACACTATGCCGAGAAAAAAAAATATCGCCCAGTAAACAACAACTATATCTAATTTCTCAGGCTTCTTTCATGTGTACTCAATAGACTAAAAGCTTTTTCTTCCTAACCAGCATAGGGCATCATGTGTATTATCAACTAAGTATGCTAGTCTATGTAAAAGTCTTCAATCAAGAACACAGTAAAGATCACTGTATATCTTTCTGATTTCAAGTCAATGTTAGAACTTATCATCATATCATGACATTCATCTCTTGAGCAGAACATGTTAACATCATACTGCACACATTGCATAAAACCAATTTAGACAAATTTGTACTGGTCTGTGTCAGTGTGTGTGTGTGTGTGTGTGTGTGTGTGTGTGTGTGTGTGTGTGTGTGTGTGTGTGTGTGTGCATGTGTGTGTTCCATGTTATCTGCCTTAATTTAAGTCCTCGTGTACACAGAATTGTTATCTGGATATGGAGAAAAAAATATTTCTTAAGGCACAGTTCTTTTCGCACCCAACAGATGCACTTGACTTTGACTAGTAAGGATCATCTTGTATTTCTTCCAGATACCTGCCTGTACAATTGTTTGGATGCACACACCAGATACATGATTTCTGACCAATATGGATAATCTTGTGTCTTTTCAAGTAACCTGTCTCCCTAAAAGTCTTACTGTGCTGATGGATCATCCATGTCACACCAGGTAATATTACTAAAATGTCTTACTGCATACATCACATGCAAAGAATCTCTAACCCGTGTCCATCATCTGATGTCTTTTCAAGCTATATGACATGTAAAAGGCTTTAACACTTGCCGCTTCAGACATATGATGCTAGGCTTTTAGCAGAACCTGTCGTGATTGTTTTTTTTTACTGATTATTAACTGAAAGTAACAGAGTATGTAAATATATTAATGTACTAAAGTCAGGTAATGTATTTTTATTACAAATGATCAGAAATAAGCAGAATCTTTTTACAGAAAAAAGTAATTTTTGAAACATTAACAATGGAAAAATACTGGGAGTGTGACATCAAATGAACACATTGGAAACCAGGAGTCAACTGGTAGAGTTAATTAATGCACAGAACACGGCAAAATCAATTTTTCACCTGCATTATCTTGACCATCTTCGTAATTTGCCAGTGTACTAGTCTTTCAGCACACATCATTCACTGGATTGCATGATCTTATGTTTTTACAAGCAACCTGTTTGTGTAAGTCTTATTGCACACAACACGTGCAAATGATTTCTGTTCAGTATGGATTTTGCGTCTCTTTAGGCTACCAACAAGTGTGTGACCCTTACTGCACACACTGCATGCAAATGATTTCTTACCAGCTTGATTCATATTGCGAATTCTCTTTAGAGTATCTGCCAGTCTAAAAGTCTTACTGCACACATCACATGAAAATAATTTTCTCACCAGTAAGGATCATTTTGTTTCTTCAGACTACTTGCCTGTGTACAAGTCTTATGTCACACATCGCATGAAAATAATTTCTATCAGTATGGATCATTTTGTTTCTTCAGACTACTGGCCTGTGTACAAGTCTTATGGCACACATCACATGAAAATAATTTCTCACCAGTATGGATCACCTTGTGTCTCTTCAGAAGACCTGCCTGTGTAAAACTCTTACTGCACACATCACATGAAAATAATTTTCTCACCAGTATGGATCATCTTGTGTGTCTTCAGATGACTTGCCGTGTAAAACTCTTACTGCACACATCACATGAAAATAATTTCTCACCAGTATGGATCATCTTGTGTCTCTTCAGATGACCTGCCTGTGTAAAAACTCTTACTGCACACATCACATGAAAATAATTTCTCACCAGTATGGAACATCTTGTGTCTCTTCAGGTCACCACCCTGTGTAAAACTCTTACTGCACACATCACATGAAAAAAATTTCTCACCAGTATGGATCATCTTGTGTCTCTTCAGGTCACCACCTGTGTAAAACTCTTACTGCACACATCACATGAAAATAATTTTCACCAGCATGGATCATCTTGTGTGTCTTCAGATGACTTGCCTGTGTAAAACTCTTACTGCACACATCACATGAAAATAATTTCTCACCGTATGGATCATCTTGTATGTCTTCAGGTCACCACCTGTGTAAAATCTTACTGCAAACATCACATGAAAATAATTTCTCACCAGTATGGATCATCTTGTGTCTCTTCAGATGACCTGCCTGTGTAAAACTCTTACTGCACACATCACAAAAAAACTGTTGCCATTTTTGGCGCCATTGCTGCTGTTGGGGGCAGTTATTACGGTTATAAAATATATACACAATGGCAGCAGAAACAAAAGCAACCAAAAAATCTGAAACCGTTAAATACAGAGAAAGACAACAGCACGCCAAAACCGCCAATAACAAAGCATCATTTTGATCCATTTCAAATGGAATAATATTTAAGAACTTAATTTTAAATTTTTTTATAAAAATAGATCATGGCGTATTATAAAATGATAAAGTCAATAAATAAAGACATGGAGTCTATAAAAGACATTTCCATAGACCAGAATTGTAATCAATGCGGTTGCTTAGGATGTAAGACCTTCATTAAGATCTATGCAGAAAACGCTGAGCAAGACATCCTCAACGATGACGCGTTTTTTGAGGCGTGTGTGTGTACTATATGAGACATCTGCTATTTAAGATAAAAACATAGATTGTATTTTTTTGATAATTATAAATAAGAACTTGGTTGTACTTAAAGGATGACTTAATTACAATCTTGAGGTAACTTAATCAAGAACTTAATCAAGAACTTATTAAGAACTTGAAGTACTTAATTAAAACTTAATTAAGTTTTTAATTAAGTTTTTAATTAAGAACTTGGGGTGACTTAATTAAGAACTTGGGGTGACTTGGGGGGTGGGAGTGTGTGTGGTGTACACAGAGCTTTATTATTTGTCATGTGTAACACCACTTGGCGCAAGACGTCTGAATAGACAGCCTTTGTATGTGAAGTGGAGCGTAGACAGCAAAGCGACGAAGCAGCAAAAAAAGTCTAATCTTCTCACTGCTGATAACCTTTGACCGCTCTAGGGTGGAGCGCTGGATCTCTCAAACGGCTTGCCACTGTAACCTTTGAGCGCTCTAGGGTGGAGCGCTGGAAAACGGCTTGCCACTGTGACCTTTGACGCTCTAGGGTTGGAGCGTTGAAGAAACGGCTTGCCACTGTGACCTTTGACCGCTCTAGGGTGGAGCGCTGAAGAAACGGCTTGCCACTGTGACCTTTGACCGCTCTAGGGTGGAGCGCTGAAGAAACGGCTTGCTACTGTGACCTTTGACCGCTCTAGGGTGGAGCGCTAGTTCTCTCTCACTGCTGCGGACTTTGAGAGGAGTGTGTTTGGAGTTGCATTGGTTCTTGTACGGGAGTAGTCGAATAATTTCTATCTCCTCACTGCTTGAAAACATTAAATACAAATCCTTCCTCATAGAGTAGACTTCTATGAAAGAAAGACCAACTGTAGAAAACCTTTTAGCATATGGATTCAACAAACGAGCAATCTCTCTTAGTTTGCGAGAATATGAAGGGCCTGCCGCTCTCAACTCATCCAAAGCACTAACAAATTGTGCATGGTACTCAACATGCTCGTCAAGTATTGTCAGCTTAGAAATCTCCACTGTCTTTGTTCTGCCATGATCAAAATATTATATAAACAAAACCAACCTGCACAAAACCCGGTAAATATTTCTCACTACACCACACACCTTCAATGACAATACAACCCGGTCTTGCTGACGTGGCGGCCACAAAGTGGGAGTGACACGTAACAGTCTAGAACATTCGCTAACGACACCTGGCGCGCTTGTCAACCTGAAATGAATACACCCCCCCACCCCCACCCCTCACCTGGCAAGCCCAGTCTCCCGCTTTATTGATTTTTTGGTCGCTTGCCGTGCGCTGTGTGAACGAGGTCGCGCGTCTCGCTAGCAGTAAATTAAGCGATTAGGTTTCGGCCTCGTGTCAGCCTATCTGTTACACATAGTTTTGTAGGTTAGAAATTAGTCAGAATAAGTGTGCGGATTTTATGTCAAAAATAAAAACTTATCACTTAGCTAGTTTGCTGGGCTCCTCTTTTCTCAACCAGGCTTGAAAATTGGCAGAGTTACAGCAATTACTGCCGTAGCCAAGCTTTTATGGCGGCTCTAATCGCCAGTAGTAGTACATCCGTCATTGTATATTTGAAGCATTTATATGAAGATAGTGCTGGCCACACACTACTCTCTCCATACTGGTAGATTACTAAGGTCTGCCTAACCCTATCTAGTTTGTTTGCCAGAACATTCGAAATCGCCATTCAGTTGCATAAGGGCACACTTAAGGCAGATGAACTGGTTAGAATTAAAAAAGTAGAAAAGTATACACATCTTAATACACAGATCAGCTTGCCACATGAACACTGAATCTGTAGTTAACAATCAATCAAGTCTATACAAACTGGAGAACATTTTTTACTTGGGAGGAACAGCAAAAAATGTTTCAAATATAGTTTTTAGCATACAAATCAGCCGTGTTACCTCCGCCTTAAGAAATGAACGCCATGTTTTTTAAACATGGCTTTAGCTGTCTCAAGCCAGCTCCCAACAATCAACGCGTGATGGTTTGTTTTGCTTCGGCCACTTTCAACAATGCAGCGCCATTTATTAGATAAGGAACCATCTCATCAATAGTCAAACACGTATTAAAACTAGCTACATCTTGTTTCATTTCCTTGAACCAACAAACCTTTAAGATAGTCGTTCATTTCCAAAGCAGTTAGTTCACTTTTTTCGTTTTCTAAAAAACAATCTCTCCGGTTTCACAACATGCTTCGCCTAATTCTTTCAACAAATACTCTAACATGCAGTTAATAGTAAAACTTATGGCCTCGAATAACAAACCTGTTCTTCAGTAACGTTTTAGCATTTTAAAATAACACAAGTAAAACACAGTGGTCACAACAGAGCGCAGTCAAAACACACCAGCCTTCTTGTGCGGTGGCTCAAACAATGACGACCCCGGTCGTGTCGCGTGACAGCCTCGATATGGTGTGTCGACGTGGCAATGTGGTGCAACCCAGCCGAGTGTGCTTCGTTTACACAGCGAGGCTAGGCGCTCTGGTTGCAAACTGCCGCGAGCCGTAAATTAAGTGATTAGGTTTCAGCCCCGTGTCTGCCTGTCTGTGTACAAAGTTTGTAGGTGGAAATTAGTCAAAAGAAGTGTGCGGATTTTATGACATTTTAACTGAGAGAGAGAGAAGAGAAGAGTGTGTGTGTGTGTGTGTGTGTGTGTGTGTGTTAGTGTGCCTGTGTGTGTGTTAGTGTGTGTGTCTTAGTGTGTGTGAGTGTGTGCATGGGCGCCTCTCTGTCTGTCTGTCTCTCTCTCTGTCTCTCTCTTCTCTGTCTGTCTGTCTGTCTGTCTGTTCTGAGGGCAACTTGGCCTTAACGGGCTTTGTCAGGGGTGCCGGTGATTCTCTCTCTCTCTCTCTTCTTCGCCACAAGAAAAGGCGGCTTTTAGGCCACTTTCGCCCAAAAACTCGGTGGAGGAGCAAGTGGGGTAGAGTCGGCATATTACTGTTCTCTTCAGACCATCATCCAATTCATCCACTCATAACACTGGTACAGTGACAGGCATGACAATGAGAGACAAATGGCGACAGTACTTCACACTAAACCCTGAATTATGTGTAGAGCTTTTTTCATGTGCCAATTCAACCTCAGTAATACAAAATGAAAAGTAATCTGATCTGTTTCCAACAAAATAAGTGCGTAGGCCTTACAAAGCATCATAATAAAGAACACATTGTATCTATCCTTACCTATCTTCAGTTGTACTGGTCACTAAGAACTGGTGCAATCTTTACAAATCAAAACAACATGATGCACAACAATATCATGTACAGAAACTTTCATGCGTTTCCTTATTAATATAACTGACCATATTATGTGTGTGTGTGTGTGGTGTGTGTGTGTGTGTGTGTGTGGTGTGTGTACACAAATGAAAAGAATTCAGAAAGGAATTATGGAAGAGGAGTGGGAGGGCAATGGGTGGAGGGAGGGGGTATCAAAACACACAGACAGAGGAGGGGGAAGAGAAGGAAGCGACAGGGGGACGGCAGGAAGGGGAATCAGGATGGGAAATGGAGCATGGACTGGACAGGCAATGATGTTGAAACTGTCAATAACCATAACTTGAAAAAAATGAAGAGATGCTGTGAGGTGGTGGGGAGGAGGTTACAATGGTGGAGGGAAGGGAGGAACAAGGGGTTGGCATTCACTTTCCAATGAACTCCCACATCATGTAAACTGCAGAGTTGTATCACTCCGGGATTGACAGTTCATACTGCTATGAACTCACATAACTACATCACAATACAAGACTATTTATGACAGGAGGTTGGAAATTCACTTTGACGTGAACCCCACACACTGTGTTGCAAGTGTGTATCAGGAAGCTGGGCTGCACACCATGTAGTGTGAGCTCACGATGTCCACACCACAAAGGTGTATCAAGGGCTGGGCAGTCCACTGTCATGTCAACAATCCACCATGCACTATGTCACACCACAAAGGTGTATCAAAGGGCTGGGCAGTCCACTGTCATGTCAACAATCCATCATGCACTATGTCACAATCCACCCCATGCACATTGCACTGCAAGCATCACTATGAACACAGTTTCCCATACAAGAGATATGATCCTATGTTCAGACAGGAGACCTAAGAAGTGGAAAAAAGCCTAAAAATTGCCTGGGGACGATCCAGCAGGTGGAATTGCACAAAAATCAAGTTGGAGTAAAATAACCCACTGCGGTGAGTTTGATTGGTGATGAAAACCTCATGATCTTTTCATTACTTACATTTCAGGTTTACCGTCCATAGCAAACGGCCACCGGTTGTCTTCATCTTGCTTTCATACACACACACACACACACACACACACACACACCCCACACACCACACACTCCCTCTCTCTCTAAGCTGATTCATGAAATCTGTGCGATGGCCCTATGCGCCTTAAAAAAACTAAAATTCGGTTCAAACAGGAAGTGTCTAATGTTTAATGTTTCAGTTCAGTCTTTACTGCATATCAATGTTGACAGCACACTTCCAACAATACCATTCACCCAGTATGATAGTTTTTGTAGGCTTTACAGTACTATGTGTTCTTACTGTATGTATTAGTTTATGTAGGCTTTACAGTACTATGTGTTCTTACTGTATGTATTAGTTTATGTAGGTTTTACAGTACTATGTGTTCTTACTGTATGTATTAGTTTATGTAGGCTTTACAGTACTATGTGTTCTTAGTGTATGTGTTCTTCTTCACCCACTGCTGATAGTTTATGCAGGCTTTACAGTACTATGTGTTCTTACTGTATTTATTCCTCTTCTGGATCTGGATCTGGATAGTTACGTCGTAGCAGCCAATCAATGGCTATAAACATGACGGAACAGGGAGGGGGCAAAAATAGTTTAAAAAGCCACCACTTTGTCCTAACAATCTTCCATTTGGTTAAAGTCTCAGTGAGTAGCCACAACAGGTATCTACAGGTCTAAAAAGCTGGCTAAAAACTCTACTACTTTCAAAAGATGTCAGTAGGCAGGCGATGATGATATGGAAGTGCTGATGTAAAGGCACGGGCAGAGCCTGCACTGATGATATCCTCCTCTAGATGATTCCAGTCCATCACTGTCCGCATGAAGAAGGAGCGAGTGTACTGTCTTGTATTACAGACAGGTAGTTGGAAGCCTCAAGTGTTTCTGACCACACGGTGCTCGATGATATTGGAGACTTCGAAGTCCTGTACTTGGGGGGTCGTGTTCGTCTGCGGCCAGCACTCACAGGGTCAGGAAATTTGGGAGGGGGGGGGGATGAGGTTTCCTGCTATCTTGAACATCAGGCTAGTCATGCCTGTCTGCGACAATCAGCCAGCAGGGGAGAGAGATTCAAATCCCCGCAGCATTCGGTTTAAATGCAACCTGGTTCCCTGGACCTATAGTCCTTTGTGATGAAGCGTGCTGCCTGTCTCTGTACCCTCTCCAATTTCTCGATGTCCTGTGATAATATGGGTCCCACACTGTAGCTGCATACTCTAGTCTGGACGTCACCAGTGCGATGTATGCCAGGCGCTGCACTCCTTTGGGCAATTCCTGAGATTCTGGCGTGGGAAGCCCACTGCTGATCCGGCTTTACGAGCAATATTGGCAATATGTTGTCCCCATTTTAGGTCGTCTGAGATGAGCACTCCTAAGTACGGGTTTTGCTGGACTTGTTTCAGGAAGACTCCATTGAAGCTGTACATGTAGGCAGACTTGCTCCGGGAGGACAGGATGTAACATTTCTGTGCGTTGAAGCGAATCCCCCATCTCTTGGCCCAGTCCAAGGTGTCTCAGGTCTTCCTGCAGGGTGATGTGGTCCTGAAAGTGTTGATGTTGCCGTACACAAGGCAGTCGTCAGCCAAAAGTCATACTTTTGACTTCACTGCTTCTGGTAGGTCATTGATGTGGCACAGGAAGAGTAGTGGCCCCAGCACTGTTCCTGAGGGACACCGGATTCGACACCTACCTCGCTCTCCCTCCAGGACCACTCGCATCCTCCTTTTCGTCAAGAAGTCGGTGAGCTGTTTAAGAAAAGTCCTTGTACTCCATAATGATCGAGTTTGTGGAATAACTTGTTGTGAGGTCCCGTGTCAAAGGCTTTACTGAAGTCCAGGATCACCACTTCTGTTTCCTTCCTGGCATCGTAGGACTCGAAGAGATCGTGCATTGTGGTGATCAGCTGCGTCTCACAGGAGTAGCCGGGTCTGAAGCAGGGTTTCTGTCCGTCAGTATGTTGTGCCTCTCCATATGATTCCGAAGGTGATGACAGATCATATGTTCCAGGGGTTTGCAGGCCACTGAAGTTAGAGAAACTGGCCTGTAGTTCTCTGCCGCCTGTAGTTCTCTGCCTTGTTTCTGTCTCCTTTCTTGAAAACCGCCAATATGTTTGCTGACAGCCAATCCTCTGGTAACTGGCCCGTATGTATAGAACGCCTGTAGATACAGCTCAAGGCAGGCAGGAGCAATGGCATCAGCTCCTGATGATTCAGATTGTACAAGACTTGCTCTCCTCCCAGCTGATCTAGTGCTATGGTTAACATCACTGATTCCTGGCTGGAGGTTGTAGGTTCGATTCCCTCAGAGCCATTTCATTTTGTGGGATTTTTATCCTCACGATTGGTTCCTGCGCACAGTTGATTTTGCTATAGGTTCAATTAGGAGGCCCTGGAAAGGCACAGTCAAGTTCCATATATCTAATAGATGCGTCACAGTGAGTGCTGTCCAAATTTCCTAATCAACATAGCAGGTGCCTGTACTTCTCAGGCCTGGCTGATACATTATGAAAGTAAACATAGAGTACAGTCCTGCCATGCAGTCTCAGACCAGAATGGAGCTGAACAACATCATCTTCAGTCTGATGAATCAGCGTTTAAAAGTCTCAAGTTCTGTTGCCCTTCATGCCCCACTCTCATGACAACCTCAACTTGATTTCCTCGCCCTGTCTACACATGATTTCCTCTCCATGTCTACACATTGATTTCCTCACCATGTCTACACATTGATTTCCTCTCCATGGTCTACACAGTGATTTCCTCTCCATGTCTACACAGTGATTTCCTCTCCATGTCTACACCAGTGATTTCCTCTCCATGTCTACACACTGGGGTCAGTTTGTGTCAAGGTTGCTGGTATCTGCAAGTTCATGGGGACCATCACTGGGTGAACATGTTGGCACCCTCCAGAAGGTGATCATTTTCCACACAGGCTCCATGTCTAAAGGATTTTTGTTGTTAGTTAGGGACTGCATATGTTGGATCAGAATAGGCGCCAGTGAACACCACCAAAGTGACTCAGCACCAGTAAACACCACCAAAGTGACTCAGCACCAGTGAACACCACCAAAGTGACTCAGCACCAGTGAACACCACCAAAGTGACTCAGCACCAGTGCTGTGTGTTCTCTGGTGGACTGCCTCATGAAAACTTGACACTGACTCCCTGTGGAATGCCAGTGCTGGGGTGGCAACAGGACGACCCAGGCCATTGTGGATGGGAGAGCACTAGGGGGAGGGGGGGTGGGGGGGGGGGGGAACAGGACGACCCAGGCCGTCTGTGGATGGGAGAGCACTAGGGGGGAGGGGGGGTAACAGACCCACCCAGGCCGTCTGTGGATGGGGAGAGCACTAGGGGGGAGAGAGGGGGGGGGGGGGCAACAGGACGACCCAGGCCGTCTGTGGATGGGGAGAGCACTAGGGGGAGAGAGCAGGCATGGTACTGAAGGAAAATCATTTTTCCTGAAAATGTTTGGGGGTCCAGGGGGCTGAAGTTTTTCAGCAATTCTAGCCTGTAAAAAACAGGGCTTAAAACAGGAGGAGGAAAAAACCACTGAACTAGGGGGGTCCGGGGGCATGCCCCCCGGGAAAAATTTTTAAAAACCGAGTGTGAAATCTATGCATTTTGCGCTTTCTGGACATAATTTCAAGAGTTATTATGCATAAAAATTGCTGTAAACACATAATTATTACAGGAAGATATATTTGGGAAAAGGGGAGATGGGGTTAAAAACAATAATAAAATGAACACTCACCCTTTAACTTGAGTGTTTTACAGGTGTTCACCAACTATAGTCTTTGGATGAAATCTCACTTCTGGGGTAGCTCAATAAGTTTCACTTTTCAGGTTTAAAAGATCACACAATCAAGTTTGAAGTTGGAGCACACAAAGTCAAGAACTGCATCAAACACTTTACAGTTCAGTCTCATATAACAGAGATCAACTTGTGCATCAGCACATTTTGAAAGTCACAATATCCCAAAATTTTTATAATGGAGATAAACTTGTGGAATCAGCACATAGTGTAAGTCAACCAAATTTTGAAGTTCCTGAATTATAATAAACACTGAAATACAGGATTTCACACACACACACACACACACACACACACACACACACACCACACACACACAACACACACACACCAGAGAGAGAAACAGCTGTGTCATTTGGGTGTTTGGGTGGTGGAGGCATTAAAGAAACTCAGCAAGGAACTCTGTTTCTTCTTGCTGCTTGCATTGTCTGCACTGTCTTTGCCATCCACCCTTTTTGCTGACTTGAATTTCAACACCATCTTTGTCTGCTGTTTCCTTGCTTTCTCCTGTCTGGATTTCACTCTCTACAATTTCTATTTCGTTCTCATCCACCTTCTTGCTGACAACTTGACTTTTTTGATTAGTTGGAACCCTATCTTTTTCCTTGCTGCCTCCCGCCTGGCTTGCACTCTCCACATTTTCTATATCACCCTCTTTTCTCCCCACAGGATTTCAGTGTTCTATCCTGGCACGTTTTACTGCTGCTAAAGTGTCTTCAGTTACCTTTCTTTTCGTAGTTAACTTTTTTGGTTGAACACCAAGTGACACTGCCAGCTGACTCTTGCTTTCCCTATTTCTTGCTCTTCTGTCTTTGTCTTTTTTGGCTGCACCCATCATGTTCTGCACAAGAGTGCGACTGACTGGTTCGTTCACTGGATCCTTCTTAATGAAGTACTCTGTGGAGGTCTTCCCTGAAACCTTCAGTGCATATCTGACAGTTTGGATGGCAGAGAAGGGTTTTCCCTGTCCATGGTTTGTGGTGGACTTGTCAACAAAATTTTTCCCATGGCACTGAATGAAGACTCTAATGGTCCATGGAAGCAGCTGAGAGCACCCTTTCACCACCTTTGTCAGCAGGGGATACTTCTCCTCATTAACTTTCATCCACCATGAGTCTATTCTTTCCAAAGGCTGACCTGTAAATGATTTCACAAGCTAAGTTAAAACCTGTTAAAGGGAGAGGGGGGAGGAGAAAGGAAAACAGGGGGTGGGGTGGGGACAGGAGGGAATCAAAAAAAAATAAGTTGACTTAAGAGGTAACTTATTTAGTCATTAAAAGTAATCCCCACAACAAAGACATGGACCTGCGAACAAATAACTTTTAAAAATCACAGGTTATTACTAATGCAAAGAAGACAGAAGAAATAAACAACTGCATCAATATATGACATGTGTCCATGCAAACTTCCTTTCCTTTTCAACTTTTTTTTTTTTTTTTTTTTTTTTTTGGGGGGGGTGTTATATGATGTATATCCCCACTACTTAAAAAAAGGATGGTACAAATTGAGTTGGATGAGGGGTGAAGAGAGAATAAGACTAAGACTAGTAAGACTTACAAAAGAGAGAGAGAAATTCAGATTCACTACATTCAGATTCAAAACGTTCCTTAATCAAGGATGGAGATTTTAGGCATTGCTTAGTCTTACAATCTAATCTGTCCTTACTAATCTACATAAAGCACAATCAGATAAAAAAAAGTAAATAGAATGGATAAAAAAGAAACAAGAAAATTAATATAGACATGGCAATGACAAGCACAGACTGAGAGAGAGAGAGAGAGATCTTGAGTTTCCTTCATGCAGAAAAAAAGGCAATGGAGGGGGGGGGGGGGGGGGGGCTGGGAAAAAACACTAAAATGTTGCAAACAAACCTGGCAGAGTTGTAGTTCCACTCAGTGCCTTGACGTTCGACACGTGCTTCGCTGAACGAATGTGATCCTCGTGAGCTTTCTTCCCGCGACCACCGTAACACACTTAACTTCCCTTGAGCACAGTTTGCACCAAGCTAAACCTGGTGCAGCAACTTTGCGAAGAAAGTCTCCAATGACTTCTTCGTCAACTTTCTGAAGTGTCCACTCCCATTTCCACTTGTTTTTAATTGCACCGTCGTCAAAAGATTGACCCGCATGAACAATGTCTTCGCGCTCCGCCATTTTGTTTTTTCCGGAAGTCTGGCCGGAAGCTTTTTCCAAGAAAAATCAGGGGCTATAACTTGCAAGCCGATCACGGATGCCTTGCTCCTTTCGTTTTTTTTTTTTTTTTTTTTTTTTTTTTGGACAAACCGAAATCGCGGAATTCCGCTCAGACGCGGAACGTTTTAAGCCCTGTAAAAAGCCTCTCCTTGAACTAATTTCAGTTCTTCATACTAAGCAATTTCTGCCACAAAATAAGCTCTCCTAGAATCACTTTATCAGTCATTCCTTCAACCCAAAGGAGGTTTTAAACCAAGTAGTCACATAGCAAAATGAGTACATATCTACATTGCTTTAGGTGGCATACATTAAGTCAAATTGTAAACGTTTTACTTACTATGTCAGTGAAGCACACACACAGTGTACACACAGGAGACCCCTCATTTTGCACAACTTTGGTCATCATGTCCAGCACCACCAACACAGCATAGCACAGCACAGCAAAGTAGTGGTCTATTTCATGTCTTGAGTTCCAGTTTTGTTTACTATGTTCAATTCTTTTATGATCCGTCTCCTCTACATTAGTTACTCCTTTTACTTTTTACATCTATCTGAATACAGTACAAAATGAGTTTAAGTTTTGTGTCTCTTTTAACGTACAAATTTTAAGTTACTTTATGTGTCTCTTCAGTGCAAGCAATGTGAATGAGATGAAGACTACTTTTTGCCTGATTTCTCAGCCATCTGCTTCACGAGCAGAGCCTACTTTTTGTAATGTCCAAACCTCATTCTCTTTGCCTCCTGTCTGTAATGTTCAATGGCTTTTCTCTTTGAAGCCAGCCAAATGTGTTCCTTCTGGAACAGTTCAAACTTTTTCTTTCTTCTTTTTCTTTCTCCAAAATGTGGTGGCAAGTCTATCAACTGTTCCAAGCACGACGAAAACGTTTCATTTTCGTGCTCCTGTTCAGCCAATCCCATCGCCATTTGTTTGCCACACCAGCATCAATATCTCCTGTCGCAGAATTTCGCGGAACTATGTCTGTACGCTTTGGCATTTTTATTTTTTCCTTTTTTTCTTTAATCTTGTTCAAATTCGATCACGTCGACCCAGAGCGGAAAGCAGTGGCGAATGTCACGAAAGCGCATGCGCGGAAGTAGTCCTGCTCAATGCTACTTCTCGCGAGACGAAGGCTTGAAGTGAATGACCTGAACGAACTAAGTGGGCTGGTCTCGTCGGGCACGGCTCTTTTTTTTTTTTTTTTTTTTTTTTTTTTGCGGATTTCCGCGATTTCGCGGACATGTACCATGCCTGGAGAGAGAGGGGGGAGGGGGGCAACAGGACGACCCAGGCTGTCTGTGGATGGGGAGAGCACTAGGGGGGAGAGAGGGGGGGGGGAAAGGACGAGGGGCCCTCTTGGGGGGGAGAGAAGGGGGGAGAGAGGGGGGGGGGGGGGGGGCAACGGGGCCCCAGCCGTCTGTGGAGGGGGAGAGCCCCAGGGGGGAGGGGGGGGGGGGGGGTAACGGAGCCCCCAGGTGTCTGTGGATGAGGAGAGCACGGGGGGAGAGAAGGGGGGGGAAAAAGGACGACCCACCCCTGTGGAGGGGAGCGAGAATGAGCATCAGGGGTAAGCCAGAGAGGGGTAAAAGAGAGACAAAAAAAATGTCCCAAAGATTTTATTCCTAACGCACTGCTCCCTCCAAAGACCATACAAATTTTCCCCCTTTTTTCAATTCCAGTTTTAAGATGGGTTTTTCCGCCAACTAAAATGGTAGGGTTTAAAAGGGAAACAGTTACTTCTTTAACCTAGTGTATTTTTAAAAAATCAGTTTTACATAGTTTTTAAGGTTCTTAAAAAATAAAAAATTTTTAAACAAAAAAATTCCCAAAAATAAAAAGACTCGATTCTTATCTCTGGGTCACGCCAACCCCCAAAAATTTTTTGTAAAGTCAGTTACATGCTGGAAGTGCAATCTCTTCAATTATTATACCAAAATATGAAAAAGTTAATTAAAAAACTGTTGGTCCCGGTTCCTACTTTTTATGTTTTGTAAATGTGGTGCTGAACACACACACACACACAACAACACACAACAAAAAACCGCACACAAAAATTTTTCCTTTCGTTGAGTCAGCCAAAATCGAATATTCTAACCATCCTTTTTCATAGTAGAGCTTTCTTTGCAAATTTTTTAAACCCTAACTTCATGGGGAAATATCCCAACATTGTCAAAAATGTGGAACATGCCTCACCACTGACTGAAACCATTTACTGTCAGATTAACATGTTTTGTACTGAAGTGTTGCACTCACACAACGACAAAAAGACCCCCACCACGCTGAAAAAAAAAAAAATGTGCTATAAACTCAAAATATATCTAATTTCTTCGCTTTTTCAGTTATAAACAGACAAAAAAGCTTTTTTTTCCAAACCAGTTTGGCCAAATGTATTGTCAATAAAGTTACTGTCTAGAAAAAGTTTCATAAAGAAGAACACGTAAGATCCTGTTATTTTTCCTGATTTCAAGCCCAAATGTTAGAATTACACTATTCTAGACTTCATCTCTGGCAAAAACATGAAAATCATATGCCACATTGCAAAAAACCCATTTGGGGAAAAATTTGTCTGGTTGGTGTGTGTGTGTGGTGTGGGGTTGGGTGTGTGTGTTTTGGGTGTGTGTGTTGTGTTGTTTGTGTGTGGGTGTGTGTGTGGTGTGTGGTGTGTGTGTGTGTGTTTTCCAGGTTATCTCCCTTTATTTCCCTTTATTTAGTCCTGTTTCACAAAATTTTTTAATCAGTTGGTCATGTTGTCTTTTGTTTTCAGTATTGGGAATGGAAAAAAAAAAATATTGCTTAAGGCACGTTTTTTCGCCCCAAAGAGACTTGACTTTTGACTTGTAAGGTCTTTGTATTTCTTCCAAAACCCTGCCTGAAATTTTTTGGGAGCGCACAACAGATACATGATTTTGCCCCAATGTGGATAATTTGGTCTTTTCAAGTAACCGTCCCCCTAAAAGTCTTACTGTGTATGGATCATCCTTTTCCACTAGGTAATATACTAAAAATGTCTTCTCATACATACATGCAAAAATCTCTAACCCTTTTCCAATTGAGTCTTTTTCAAGCCATGACTGTAAAAGGTTTTTAAAATTCCACTTCAGACATATGATGCTGGTTTTTGCAAAACCCCTGATTTGTTTTTACTGATTATATGAAAGAAACAGAGTATGTAAAATTAAGTACAAAAGTAGGTAAATGTATTTTTATTTTAAATGATCAAAATAAGCAGAATCTTTTTACAAAAAAAAGTAATTTTTGAACATTAAAAAGGGAAAAATCTGGGGTGGACTAAAAAATGACACAGGGAAAACAGGAGTCAACGGTAGATTTAAAAATTAAAGCACAGAACACAGAAAATCAATTTTTCACTGCACTATCTTGACACTTTTAATTTGACAGTGTATAGTCTTTCGAACATCTTCACTGGATTGCATGTTTTATGTTTTTACAAGCAACTGTTTGTGTAAGTTTTATGCAACAAAGTGAAAATGTTTTTCTGTTCAGTAGGGTTTTTTGCGTTCTTTAGGACTACAAGTGTGAAACCCCTTATGCAACACGCTGAAATGTTTTCGACCAGCTTAAATTATATTGCAAATTCTCTTTAGAGTTTCCCAGTCTAAAAGTCTTACTGCAACTCAGATGAAAATAATTTAACCAAAGGACTTTTTTTTCTTCGATACTTGCTGTGTACAATCTTTGGAAACCCTCACATGAAAATAATTTCCCGTTGGTATTTTGTGTGTTTAGTTTACTGCCCGTGTAAAATTTTACTGCACAATCACATGAAAATAATTTTCACCAGTATGGTCATTTGTGTGTCTTCGACGATCTGCCGTGAAAAAGTCTTTGGACACCCAATGAAAATGGTTTTCCCCGTATGGTCATTTGTGTGTTTCAGTTTAAATGCCAATGTAAAACTCTTACGCACACATCCCATGAAAAGGTTTTCTCCCCATGGGGATCATCTTGTGTGCCTTCAAAGTATTACCTGTGTAAAACTCTTACGATCATCAATGAAAAAAATTTCCCCGTATGGACCATTTTTGGTGTTTCAGATGCCCTCCCAGTGAAAAAGTCTTACTGAAATCAATAAAAATAATTTCTCCCATATGGATCATTGGTTTTGTGACCGCCAATGAAAAACTCTTACTGCACACATACATGAAAATAATTTTCACCAGTAGGGATATTTTGTGTTTTTCATTTTACCAGCCCCTGTAAAGGTTTTATGGCACACATCCATGAAAAGGTTTTTCCCCGTATGGATCATCTTGTGTGTCTTCAGACCACTTGCCCTTGAAACTCTACTGCAAATCGCCGAAAAAACTTTTGCCAGTTGGTCATTTTTGTGTTTCTTCGTTACTCCCTCTGAAAAGTCTACTGCAACATACTGAAAATTTTGATCAGTAGGGTTTCCCCTTATGTGTCTTCGGGTTTACATCCCCATGAAAAAGTTTACTGCCCCCTCCATGAAAATTTTCCCCAGTAGGGAGAAATTTGTGTTTCTTAAAAAATTTCCCCTAAGAAGTTTATTCAACATTGCTTTAAAAAATGGTTTCTGACCTCTAGGATCCTTGTGTGTCTTCGATTACCGCCTGTGAAAAAGTTTTACGGCACACGGTTACATGAAAAGGGTTTTTTGACCTATGTGGATCATTTTGGTGTCTTCAGATTCCCCTGGGGTAAAGATTTGCAAATCACAAGTAAAACTTTTTTTCTTTTTTGGTTTCCCCTTTTTTCCCCTTTTCCCTACTGAGTCAAGTTGTACTGAAACCCCCCAAAAAAACCCTGTTTTGATGACCCTGACTTGACAAGGGGAAGAAAAGGGTTTTGTATTTTCCCCCTTTAAAACAAAAATATTATTCTTTTCGTGTCAAATAGTTACATATCCACAAAAAAATTGACATTTTAAGATATCCCCTATCCTTTTTCAGGCAGTCTTACCCCAAAATCAAGGGTAACACACAAGAAAAGGAAAAAAAAAGAACCATGCACTGATGTGAATGGATCAAAGTTCAAGGATATTGAAGTAAAATGACAAAGGGTTTTAAAGGGTGCTAGTTTAGCTCTCAAAGCCAGTGATAGATTTTTAAAACCAGGGGCACAGAGGGGTTTGGGGGAAGAAAGGGGAAAGGGGGGGGGGGGTTTGGGGGGGTGGCGGACAGGAAGGGGAGTTGGGGGGAAGGAGGAGGGAGGCAGAAGGGACTCCCCTTTTCCCCCCCCTACCCCCGCCCCACAAGAATTTTTGTTTTTTTTACCCTTTAGCCCGAAAAATATTACAAAAAAGGCTTCCCCGTGCCAGGGAAAAAACTAATGATTTGGGGGTAATGATTAACAAAAAAAATTTAGTCAGAAATAAAAAGATTAAAAATGAAAATAAAATAATTTTTTAAGGAAACTGAATGAAGATTTTTAATCGGGTTGTTGTTTTAATTTTGATAAAACAAAAGTATTTAGGCATTTAGATTTGGATAGTTTTTTTGATGATCAAAAACATATATCCCCTACATCTTCAATCCCAAAAAAGAAAACCCAAAACAAAAAATTGAAAAAAAAAGTTTGTATTGTCACACTAATTGTAAAAGAAAATGAAACAGTTTAGAGTCTATCAAGACGTCACACTCTAAAGGGGAAAAGGGCAGTCCCCGGCTTAATTAGGATTTTTCAAAAGGGGGGGAGCCCCCCCCCCCCCCCCCCTTATCGAAAAGGGGGGCATCTCGCCCCCCCCCCCCCCCTCCCCCCCCCCCACTGAGCCACTTCCGGGCCCTTGTTTTAAAAAAGGTGTTCCCCTTCACTGGCACTTTTCGGGGTGCTTCTCGAGTTTTTGGATGTGTCGCGGTTTTTCATGATTTTTCCCCCCCTGCAGGACAGAAATTTTTTTTTCCTTTTCTTCCGAAAATCGAAGTCAAAAAGGGTGGGTGCACGTTTCATTTTGGAAAAAATCCCAAAAGGCGTCTTAAACTTCAAACTTCTGTCGGGGCGAAAGGAGGGGAAAAACGCCGCCCCCATTGGTTGATTTACATTAACAGCCAAAGAAATATAAAAAATTTGTTCGCTCCTGCTCAGTTCTAGTTTCAGTTTTTCAAGAGATGACAAACGAGCGCCCGCAAAGATCAGTGAAAAGGGGGGCAGTCCCGCAACTGTGCAGGGGTCCCGAGTTAAGATCGATAACCGGGAAGGGCAGATTTTTGGGGGATTTCAGATGTTTACCCCCCTACCCCTTGGGCCAGTAGATTAGGTTAGCAAAACCGGGAATTTGTCTCAAAACAGTAATTTCCCCCCGCACGTTAAAACCCAAAAACAAATTAATAGATGGGGAAAAACTTTCGGACAGTTTAGAATAATTTCTCCTTTCCCTTTGTTGTGTGTGTGTCAACGATGAAGAAAAAGGAAAAGTCATTATATAGGTTCTGCAGGCTTTATTTTTATTGTTAATGTTTAGTTACACCCCACAGGGGAGCAACCGCATTTTTCCACAACTTTACAGTTTGCTGTGCCCAACACAGGGAGAGCAGCAGACAGTTTTTCCCCAACTTCATCAGCTTGCATGATGATTTTAAAAGGGAGAGCCCAAGTTTGTCCTAACTTATACAGCCTGTGATGCCTACACAAGGGAGGAGCCAGCACGTTTTTACTAATTAAAACAGTTCTGATGGTGACTACAACAGGGGAAAAAAATACACTTTTTATAACTTAAAAATAGTTTTGCATGATGAATATACGAATTTGGGTTTCGTCTTTTATTTTAGGTTAGTCTAGTGGGGTTAAGACTTTTCGTGTAAGACTTTTAACCCGGCACGGTTTTAGAGGACAGTCCCCGACAGCCCGAAGGTTCCCTGGGTCTGATTTGACCCCAGTAAAAATTCCGGGTAAATTGAAGGGGGCCGCTGGCAGTCGTTCTTCTTGAAAATGAGAAGACACGTACCGGAAGCGTTTTCCTGAGGAATAGTCAAATACCTTATCACAAAGACAATTTGACAAAGCCCCTTTATCCAGTTCCCCCCTCTTTTCCATGTAAAACAACCCCTCAGCATCCCCCTTTGTCAACCCTTGCCTTTTTTCAGTCACGATAGTGATGAAAAGTTCATGACTGTGTCAGCGTGACACCCCCTATCACCGACCAGTGTTTCTTTTGCCTTTGTGAGTAACTTCCCAATTTTTTTTGGGTCGTTTTGGTCCGGCAGCCGTAAAAAAGTTGTAATCTGGGGCGGAATGCGCCGCAACATTAAGACTCAAGTTACATGCCTTTTAATTCGTGTTTTTCCGCCCTGCGAGATACCAAGCATCTTAAAGGTTGCTTTGGGGTACTGAAAGTGAGTTTGCACTTTGGGGCAAAGGGAACTCTGCTCCTTTACTTTATGATTTAAAGTGGGGAAATCTGTTTTGGACTGCCTTTAACTTTTTAAAATATTTCTTTTTCTTCTTCTTTAAACCCCATCAATCACACGGAACCAGTTGAGTCCCGGCCGCTTTTTTATCAGTTTCTGAGCACGCTTTTTCAATGCCCCCATTTCATGCCAAATGGTAGGTTCAGCTCACATTGCCCGCGACGACTTGGGGACGCGTAATCATCACCGCACCGGCGAAGAAGCAGGTAATTGGCCGGGGGGGGGGGCCCCCGACAGTGAAATGTATGTTGTAAAAATTTTGGATCGGAAAACTGCCGAAGTGGTTTCGGTGGCAAGGAGAAGCGGTTCGCGATCGGGGTTTGGGGGAAAACGAGCGGGGGGGGAAAAGATAAAAAACGTTGAACTGGGAAATCTCCCGGGGAGGGCGGGAGGAAAATGTCTGGGGGTTGTCAAAACCCCCCTCTAGAGTAAGCTTGGTCCGACCCCGCCCCCCCTCCCCCCCTGCCCCCCTTTCTGGACTCAACCCCCCCCTGTCACCCCCTTTTCCCTCCTTTCCCCTTTCCCCGGTCCCGGCGAGCAGGCGGCCCCCCTCTCGCGCGACATCATGTCACTGGCCTGGCACACGTGCAGAGTCCCCACTAGGCTAGCTGTTCTAGCATCAGTGAAAAACTGAGGTCACACAGCCCGATAAAAATGAAATATGGTCGGCAATTCCATCCCATCTATTCCCCATGTTCGAGTGAGTCGTTTAATAAAAGATTATTGTCTTTGTCAAAAACATTAGCAGGCCCGCTCAGCTCTGTAAATACGTTGATTTGGTTGTTCGTTGTAAGGTTGCCCCTCTTTGCAAGGAAAACGAAGTGCGGGGGGTCATAGTCGTGTGAGAAAATGGGTTTCCCCGGTGGGGCATTTACATATCTTTTAATGCTAAGACAAGGCTTACTACGCACACGTCCTTATTTTAGTTGTTTAAAAAATGAAAAAAATGAAAAAACAGAAAAAATGCATGATGTCGGGGACGGCCCCAAGGGACTGGGAAAGCATTTTTTTTTGCGGCGTAGCTGCGGCTTAAAGGCACCTTTCGAGTTAAACCCCTTTTGGGGCACCTTCCTGCACAGAAAAAAAAACCAAAAATTTCCGCAGCTCACTTTTTAGGCCAAAGGACCCCTTTTCTATCAAAAGGACAAAAATTTAAAATTTATACAGGCAATGATAGAAAATTTTTAGTTATTTTACGGCTCAGGAAAATTAAGGACAAAAAAAAAGTGCTGACCCACAGAAAAGTGACAAAGTTCCCGTGATCTTGTCACACAAAGGGGAGGGAAGGAGATTTTTTGGTGGGGGGGTGGGGGTGGAGGCAAAGGCTTCTGTAATTAGAACAAAATGGGTTATCCATTTTTCCCGGGCCAAAAAATTGATGCATTAGTTACGTGAAAACAAAAATTCCCAAAAATAATAATTACCATTTTCTATGCTTTTCCCATGCCCCAACACACCAAACCCCCACACACACCCACAACACAACACCACCCCACACCACACACAACTGCCCATTCCCATTTAATCCGTTTTTTTATTCATTTCTTTGGGGAATCAGATGGTTCGAGTTTTTTCTTTTGTGAATAAATGTCAGGTGATGTTTTTGAATGAACGTCGCTATGTCCAGCCCCGCTACTTTGGGCAAAAAAGGATATTCATGCCTCACGTCAGTTCATTCAGCCATTGCCTACTTTGTTCCTAATTTGGTCCTTGTTTTGCCCCTCATTTTTTTTAAAAAAAAACCTGATTTCCACATGTTAAAAAACCTCACGAATTTTGTTTAGAAAAAGGTACA